>CM038681.1:375163896-375237616 GCA_021605205.1 Aegilops longissima
ATGGCTGGTTGAGAAAAGCAGTTCGAATAATGGTGGAGTCGTGGTGTGATGTCATGTTGCGAATGTAGGCGTGATTAGATTTGTGGAAATATTATTCTATCTCGGTGGTATGTGGAATTTGTTTTGCAGAGCCGGACACTATCCTTGTGTTTAATATCTTCTATGGAATATTCGGAGGAGGAACCCGCCTTGCAATGCCGAAGACAATCTGCGCGTCGGACTCATCGTCATTGAAGCCTAGTTCAGGGGCTACTGAGGGAGTCCTGGATTTAGGGGTCCTCAGACAGCCAGACTATATCCTTTGGCCGGACTGTTGGAGTATGAAGATACAAGATTGAAGACTTTGTCCCGTGTCCGGATGGGACTCTCCTTGGCGTGGAAGGCAAGCTTGGCAATACGAATATGTAGATCTCCTCCCTTGTAACCGACTCTGTGTAACCCTAGCCCCCTCAAGTGTCTATATAAACCAGAGGGTTTAGTCCGTAGGACAACAACAATCATACCATAGGCTAGCTTCTAGGGTTTAGCCTCTTCGATCTCGTGGTAGATCAACTCTTGTAATACTCATATCATCAAGATCAATCAAGCAGGAAGTAGGGTATTACCTCCATCGAGAGGGCCCGAACCTGGGTAAACATCGTGGCCCCCGTCTCCTGTTACCATCCGCCTTAGACGCGCAGTTCGGGACCCCCTACCCAAGATCCGCCGGTTTTGACACTGACAGAGACCTCGAAGAAACGGGCACGTTTCAAGGGGTCAACCCGGGAAGGAGCCAGCCTAAAGGTAAAATCACGCTGCCCATTGCGTTTGGAGGTGAGCTGAACTATAGGACAGAGAAGATCGTCTTCGATGTCGCCATGATCCCCTTGCCATACAATGGGATCCTTGGCCGCCCAGCGCTGGCCAAGTTCATGGCGGCGTCCCACGACGCCTACAACATGTTGAAGATGCCGGGGCCGTTGACCATCATCACCATCACCTCTGACAAGAAAGAGGCGCTCATCTGCGCCGACCAACTCTACCGAGAGGCAGCTGCAGCAACTGCCGCCAGGGCACTTGCTCCTGCCGCTGAAGCTCCAGGGAGGAAGAAGGCCGGCAAAACTCCTTCCGGCAAGACCTCTTCCGGCAAGACCTCTTGCACCCACTCCGGCAAGCGCACCTCTTTTGAGTGTTGTGCTCCCATTGAGGACGTGCCAGAGAGCTCAACCGACAAGAGCAAAAAAGTCCAAGGCTGCACCACCAGAAACCAAGAAGGTGTATGTCAAGGAGGACGGCACGGGCGGGGCTTTCACTATAAGCTCCACCCTCGATAGCAAATAGGAAAACCCGTTCGTCGCCTTCCTGCGGGCGAATGTCGATGTATTTGCATGGCAAGCATCTGACATCCCCGGCGTTCCCAGGGAGGTGATTGGGCACCATCTTGCTATCTGTCCTCACGCACGGCCCGTCAAGAAGAAGGTCAGGAAGCAAGCTTTGGAGCGGCAAGAGTTCATCGTTGAAGAGATCAGGAAGTTGTTGGTGGCAGGCCTGGTAAGAGGAGTACTCCACCCCACGTGGTTGGCAAATCCGGTGGTGGTGCGTAAGGCAAATGGGAAGTGGAGGCTGTGTATTGACTACACGGACATCAATAAAGCATGTCCAAAGGATCATTTCCCTCTGCCACGCATCGACCAAATTGTAGACTCCACTACCGGGTGTGACCTGTTGTTATTCCTCGATGCCTACTCAGGGTACCACCAGATCTTCAAGATGAAGGAAGATGAAGAGAAAACCGTGTTCATCACCCCATTTGGTACGTACTGTTTTGTACGAATGCCTTTCGGGTTGAAGAGCACTGGTTCGACGTTTGCCCGAGTGTCGGTGTACAAAAGTAGGGGCTCTCCTTTTGACCACTTTACTTGTGCACGCGCAGTCAGAGCAGCGCGCCACGGCCACAATTAGCAGGGCAGAGGAGGGAAGCCGAAGAGAAGCCGAAGCACAAGACAACCAAGGCAACGCCAAGACCAGAAACATAGGAGAGCAAGGGGGCGAGGTGGACTCCCTCGGCAAGATCCTTGCCGAGGCAGCCTCCACAGCCCCGGCAAGAGCCTTGCCGGGGCAACTTGCATGACGCCAGCAGAGCAAGCCACCCTTGAGCCCACGGGTTCCAACCCCACCAACTATCCATGTTAGGACTAAGGCTCGGGAGGTGCCTCTGTGGTGGCATGCAGATCTTCGTCAAGATCATAAACATGTGAGATCAGATGAGGACCAGAAGACGGCAACCCTCGACGGGATCCCAGCCGAGGAAATCCACAAGACCCCCAGCAAACGCCCTGCCGGGGACGACTGCAATGCCACGGCAAGACCCTTGCCGAGGGCATCAGCTGGGCCACTACCAGGCCCGCGCCAGCCAAGACTCCACCACCGTCCCCAAGCAGCTGCTAGCTCAACCAGCTGGGCAGGCACCTGCGTGGCGACGGGCGGCCTCTACACCAACTCAGCAAGCACCTGCGTGGTGGCATGCGACCCTTCGTGAAGGCTCCACCATCGCGCCAGCCCAGCAGCCAGCCAACGTGGCGTCGCAATGCCTAGTCAGCTCGGGCGCGTGTCAAAGCCAGGCGAGGCGGCGACAGCTGGGACGTGCTTCCTTGTCGTCCCCGATAAAGCAAGGGGGCACGTCGGCAACACATTAAATGTGTTTGTCCGTCGATGCCAGAGGATAGACTCATCCACTATACACCTTTCCACCTCCTGTGTGCCACTGTGGCGACCCCTTTGTGCCTATAAAAGGAGGCCCGAGGCGACCAGAAGGGGAATTTGGCTCTTTTGGGCAAGTTGCACCCCGTAGCTAGCTCAAGAACACAAGAACACTCAAATACATCCACCAAAGCAGGACTAGGGTATTACACACCTTCGCGGCCCGAACCTGGGTAAACGATCTGTGTGCTTCCTGTCAGACCTGGTCTTTGCACAACCTCGTGCCCGCCAACCGTAGAAGGGATTCCAGTGACCCCATAGGTGTCATTTCCACCGACATCTTTGGCGCGCCAGGTAGGGGGTGCGCAGTTGTGAAAATCCGGTCTGCAGTTAGCCTAGCAGTTCTTCATCGTCATGGCTCCCAAGAAGAAGGCGGCAACGGCAGTCGGTTTGTCTGGAGCTGGACGGCCAGTACCGGAGTGGGCGAGCAGCGGGCCGATCACGGACAGAACCCAGGCGGCCATGAAAGCACTCAACCTCACTCTGGTGGTCGAGCACAGCAGTTTACATCGTTCGCAGGCGTGATACGACGGGCCGCACGCCGCCAAATTCACTGACGGAGCTGGGCCCCCCGCAGGCGGCGCGGGGCCCTCCGGGGGCGGTGCCTTGCCACCCACGGGCGGCGCGGCAGCCTCCAAGATGCCCACGCCGGTGCCCACAGCGCGCTCTTCCAAGGTGTGCGCGACGAGCAGTGCCACCACGCTGGAGACCCCGGACGCCGCCGTGGGAAGAGTCATGTGCATCATCTGCGGGACGATGGAGGCCAACATGCCCACCGAAGTGCTGGCGAAAATGGAACGCAGCCGTTGGGCCGTGATAGAGCTCCTTCTAACGTGGTTAGAAGTCGAAGCAAGCCACGGTCCACGCAGCTTTCGCCGCCACCCACACCAGCAGAATCTTTGGCGCGCGCGCAGCTGGTCCTCGACTTCCCTCCTGCTGCAGAAAAGCTCGACGAGTGGAGAGCCAATATCCGGAGCCTCGTCGGCGTCACCAACAAAGACGAGCCATGGCCAGCGGGGCCCTGAGGCCGGCGCTCCATCAAACCACCGCACGCCAGTGGTGGAGGGGCCGGAGGCGTCACAGCCACGGTGCACTCCCCTCCTCCACGCCAGCCACCACGGGTGTCGGTCTGTCGTGATGACGCTTGTGATAACATTTCCATAGCATCGTCCGACCCACGGACCCGCCACAACCAGCGCCAAGTTCTTCGGGAGTGAGCCCATGAAGATGCTCAAACAACCATCGAGCACCGGCGCGATACACGCCACCAGTCAGATAGGCGGGCGGGGCCCGCTATGGACCACCCAGCGCCGGGAGGCTCCAGTGGCATACCTTACGAGGTGGGTTGCCCAGCCTTTACTCGTGAGCTGCGGCAGTTCCAGTGGCCGTCCCACCGCACGTTCAAGCCCGACGTCGGTGAGAAGTACAACGGCAAGACCCACCCGTCGGAGTTCCTCGGCATCTACACCATCGCGATGCAAGCCGCTGGGGCTCACGACGATAAGTTGCTTGCCAATTAATTCCCGTTGGCCCTGAAACCCAATGTCATGTCTTGGTTGATGCACTTGCTGGCGGATTCCATTTCTTCTTGGTCGGACCTGTGTCATGAGTTCGTTGGTGCCTTCACTGGAGGCCACCAAGCTCATGGCCAGGCAAGTGATTTGCATATCATTCCCCGGAAGGAAGGTGAAAACCTGCGCAAGTACATACAGAGGTTCAGCCGAGTGTAATACAACATCCCAGATGTTCACCCTGCCGTCGTGATCAACGCATTCCATCAGAATGTGCTCAACCGCAAGATGCGTGAAGATCTGGCAATGAACAAGGTCAAGGATGTGGCTGAACTTTACATTCTGGACGATAGATGCGCTCGGGCAGAAGATGGGAGGAAGTACCCCGGTGAAGACACCGGCGCGGAAACTGACTCTACCGACGAAGACACCACCGCCCTGACGAAGAAGGGTCGGCGTCGCAATAGGAAGCGCAAGGGCAAGACCGTGCTTGCCGGCGAGGGATCCGACGACACCGGCGCCGCCAAGAAGGCCAAGGCAGACGACCCCGGCAAGGATATTGTCGGGTGCACCGCTTGCCGGCTGCCGACAAGCCAGGAGGCTTCGACAAGCAGTACTGCAAGATCCACCGCACCAAAGGCCACGACCTCCAGAACTGCCGACAAGTCGAGCTGCTTGCTGAAAAGCAAAAAAGCCGAGTATGAGAGGCAGGACAAGGAGAAGGGCCAAGATGGCGCTGAAGGATCCGGCAAGAAGCGTGGCGGCCAAGGAGGTCGCCGCGGCAAGGATAACCAGCAAGAGAGGCCCGCTCGGGGCCGCGACAACAAGCAGGAAGATGATGATCATGACGAGGACGACGAGTCCGGCGAGCATGAGTTTTAGAAGGCTACGGAGGCCATGTGCATCGATGGTGGCGCCTCGCTGCATACTTCCACCGCTAGCTCAAGTAGTGGGCGTGTGAGATTACAGCAGCAGAGCCATCGTTCGATGCTCAGAAGCCACTGAAGTGGTCCAGCACGCCCCTCATCTTTGACTCTGAGGACCACCCTGACCGCACTACTCAAGGTGAACAAGATGCTAGTTGATGGCGGGGCCGGTCTGAACTTGATCTCACCAGTTGTGATCAAAAGGCTACAAATTCCTGATGGAGACCTCGAGGAAACGGGCACGTTTGAAGGGGTCAACCCGGGAAGAAGCCAGCCGAAGGGGAAGGTCACATTGCCTGTGACGTTTGGAGGCGAGTTGAACTACAGGACGGAGAGGATTGTCTTTGATGTAACCGAGACCCCCTTTCCCTACAACGGGATCCTCGGCCGCCCGGCACTAGCCAAGTTCATGGCAGCATCGCACTACGCCTACAACACGCTGAAGATGCCTGGGCCGATGACCATCATCACCGTCCCCTCCGACAAGAAGGACGCGCTGATCTGCGCTGACCAACTCTACCGAGAAGCAGTTGCAGCAGGTGCCGCCAAGGCACTTGCTCCTGCCGCTGAAGCCCCGGGAGGGAAGAAGAAGACCGGCAAGACCTCTCGCACCCACTCCGGCAAGCGCACCTCTTCGGAGTGTTGTGCTACCGTCGAGGACGTGCCAGAGAGCTCCACCGGCAAGAGCAAGAAATCCAGAGCTGCACCACCAGAGACCAAGAGGGTGTCCGTCAAGGAGGATGGCACGGGAGGGGCTTTCACCATAAGCTCCACCCTCGACAACAAATAGGAAAGCGTGCTCGTCACTTTCCTGTGAGCAAATGTCGATGTGTTTGCATGGAAAGCATCCGACATCCCCGGTGTTCCCAGGGAAGTGATTGAGCACCATCTTGCTGTCTGTCCCCATGCGCGACCCGTCAAGCAGAAGATCAGGAAGCAAGCTTTGGAATGGCAGGAGTTCATCACAGAGGAGATCAGGAAGTTGAAAGCAGCGGACTTGGTGAGAGGAGTGCTCCATCCGACGTGGTTGGCCAATCCGGTGGTGGTGCGCAAGGCGAACGGGAAGTGGAGGTTGTGTATTGATTACACATATATCAATAAGGCTTGTCCTAAGGACCCCTTCCAGTTGCCGCGCATTGACCAGATTGTTGACTCCATAGCCGGGTGCGATCTGTTATCATTCCTCGACGCCTACTCGGGCTACCACCAGATCTTCATGACAAAGGAAGACGAAGAGAAGACAGCATTCATCACCCCATGTGGTACGTATTGCTTTTTACGGATGCCTTTCGGGTTGAAGAGTGCTGGCTCGACATTCGCAAGGGCGGTCCAAATTGGTTTTGAGCCCCAGCTACATAGAAATATGGAAGCTTATATGGATGACATAGTGGTCAAAACCAAGGACAAGGCAACCCTTGTACAAGACTTAGAAGAGACGTTTGCCAACCTACGCAAGATCAACCTCAAGCTGAACCCTGAGAAGTGTGTCTTCGGTGTTCCGTCCGACGAACTTCTCGGGTTCTTTGTGTCGCAGCGTGGGATCGAGGCAAACCTGGACAAGATCAAGGCTATTGAGCAGATTGAGGCACCCAAGCGGATCAAGGATGTGCGTCGGCTCGCTGGCTGCATTGCCGCCATGAGCAAATTCATCTCCAAGTCTGCTGAGCGTGCCCTTCCCTTTTTTAAGATCTTGAAGAAGGTGGGCCCAACGGAGTGGACCCCAGAGGCCAAGGCAGCGTTGTAGGATCTGACGAAATACCTTTCCTCTACACCAATATTGGTTGCGCCTAAACCACAAGAGCCGTTGCTGCTGTATCTGGCGGCGACGAATCAAGTGGTCAGTGCCACACTAGTGGCGCAGAGGGAGGTTGACGAAGAGGTAGTGGCGATGGCGGGACTGACAGATGGCAAGCCAGAGATTCCCCCGGCAGGACCGGATGCCGGCAACGCAAGGCCCCCGGCAGAGTCTGGCGCCATCAGGACAGGGCCCATGCAATCAAATGAGGTGGTGCAGAAGAAGAAGATGATGCAGCACCCAGTTTACTTTGTCACCTCCCTCCTGCAGGGGGCTAGGTCAAGGTACTCTGGTGTGCAGAAATTGCTCTTCGGGCTCCTTATGGCCTCGACGAAGCTACGTCACTACTTCCAAGCACACTAAATCATCGTCGTCACCCGCCTCCCATTACAAAGGATACTGCACATCCAGACGCAACCGGAAGGATTGTGGAGTGGGCCTTGGAGCTTTCAAGCTTTGGTTTGAAGTTTGAAAGTACTTCGACAATCCAGAGCAGAGTCTTGGCAGAGTTCATTGCAGAATGCGCCTCAATGCCTGACAAGGAAATCCAGGAGACCACTCTCCCCGGAAAGGAAGCAAGTCACAACTGGATCATGTACTTTGACGGAGCTTTCTCGCTGCAAGGCGCCGGTGCTGGTGTGCTGCTCGTCGCACCCACCAGAGAGTACCTGAAGTATGTAATCCAGATGCACTTTCCCAGGGAGATGTCCACCAACAACACAGCTGAGTACGAGGGGTTGCTTGCCGGTCTCAGGATCACGGCAGACCTCGGGGTCAAGAATCTCACCATCAGGGGTGATTGACAGCTTGTCGTCAGACAAGTTAACAAAGATTATCAGAGCCCGTTGATGGAGGCCTACGTAGATGAGATGAGGAAGCTGGAGGAGCGCTTTGACGGTATACAAGCGGAGCACGTTCCCCGAGCGGAGAATGACATCGCCGATTACCTGTAAAAGCACGCTGCATTCAAGCTACCTGTGGAACCAGGTACTTTTTTGCTTTGGTTAACTCAGCCATCCGTCGAACCATCAACGGAGCAGAACAAACGGAGGAAATCAGGCCCCGACAAGTACTTTCACGTTGAGCCCCCGGGGGCCGCCGGCAAGGGTGTTTCCGTGGATTCTGAGCCTGCCGAGGAGCGACTGATTCTGGCAGGCCGTCAAGCCCTGGCCGCTGAGACGGCCGCTCCCATGGCAGAAGAAATGCCTTTGGTCCTTGTCGTCGAGGCCCAGGCTCCGGCATGGGCACAACATACCGTCTGATTCCTCCAAACATGGGAGCTTCCTGAGGAGCAGGAAGAAGCGGAGAAACTAGCCCGTCGGTCTGCTATGTATCAGTTCGTCGATGACATCCTGTACAGGAAGAGACCGAACGGTGTGAAATTGAAGTTCATTCCCAGGGAGGAAGGACAGGAGCTGTTGGCGGAGATACACGGAGGCATATGTGGCTCCCACATAGGGTCGAGGGCCCTTGCCGACAAGGCATTCCGGCAGGATTTCTTCTGGCCCACTGCCCTCCAGGATGCAACGGCACTAGTAAACAAGTGTGAAGCGTGTCAGTTCCATTCGAAGAAGCTTCATCAACCAGCTCAAGCCCTTCAAACAATTCCTCTTTCCTGGCCCTTCTCGGTCTGGGGGCTCGACATCCTGGGCCGTTTCCCCCGCGTTGTCGGGGGCTTTGAGTACTTGTGCGTTGCGATCAACAAGTTCACAAAGTGGCCAGAGGTGGAAGCAGTGAGGAAGGTGACAGCACAGTCATCCGTCAAGTTCTTCAAGGGGCTAGTGTGCCATTTTGGTGTGCCAAACAGAGTCATCACCGACAACGGCACGCAGTTCAGAAGCCACACCTTCATCCAATACATCCAAGACCTCGGCAAAGACGCATTTGCTGGCTGTGGCACACCCACGGAGCAACGACCAGGCGGAGAGGGCAAATGCTGAAGTGTTGCAAGGCCTGAGGACAAAGACTTTTGACAGGCTGCACAAGAGCGGAAGGCGCTGGATTTATGAGTTGTCGGTGGTTCTTTGGTCGATCAGAACGGCGCCAAATCGAGCCACCGGCCAGACACCCTTTGCCCTGGTATGCGGGGCAGAAGCAGTTCTCCCCACGGAACTCATATATGGGTCACCTCGAGTGCTTGATTACAACGAGCTTGAGCAAGAGAAATTGTGACAAGATGACGCAACGCTCCTTGAGGAAGATCGTCTTTGGGCGGTTGTGAGAGCAGCATCCTACCAGCAAGCCTTGCGCCGCTACCATAGCCGCAAGTTTCATGCTCAAAGCTTTGAGGAAGGCGACCTTGTTCTTCAGCGCGTTCAGTCGGCCAAGAATTCCAACAAGTTGACGCTGAAGTGGGAAGGCCCTTATCGGGTAATACGAGTCAATAGGCCCGGCGCAGTCCGCCTGGAGACCAAAGATGCTATTCCAGTGAGCAACTCCTGGAACATTGAACATCTTCGCAAGTTTTACCAATAAGGCGCGGTTGCCGGCCCCCCGGGCAAACCACCTTTTGTACAAGCCTTGCCGGTAAGGCATGTAACCCTCTGTGCAAAGCCAGGCGCAGACCCTGAGCATAAATAAATGAAGCGCTGGCGCCCTAAGTTTTAGCATGCATGCTAGGTTAAGTCTCTCACTCGGTTAGGGTTGATAGTGCTTAGCAGCGACTAACCCCTAGCATGTCGAGTATGTGTATTTCCGTCCTCTTGGTTCGTAGGGCACATAGACACTTCTGCTGAGCCGCTTGGGAGAAAGAGAACGAACCGACGCTCCGGCCCCGGCAAGCCAAGACTGCCGTGGGCTGAAGACACAAGGATCTAACCACGACAAGCCAAAGATGCCGGGGGCTACGGATTCAGATAAGTCCTTCATCCCCTGTTGTGCATTTCCGTATGGAATTGGGACAAATGAAACCTCGCTTTGCTCTGAGACCACCGTGCTCCCCCTTCTTCTTGTACCCATGTAAAGCAAGGAAACAAACGAGGGCGAGGAAACAAACGAGGGGCCTAACTCTACTTCGCCCCTGCCTCCGCCGAAAGCGTGAGAATGGTCGACTGAAGTCAGGGGACGGCAAGGCATGTTGCCGGGTGACAATGTTTATCTTCAAAATAACAAAGATTCGTTCCTTGGCATGGGCCTCACTCACGCACAAAGAACCCGGCAAGAACACTTTTTCATTAAAAACATCCCATACAGGTACAGTTCATACGGAATTAAAAACATGAGCAAGGGGATTACAAGTCTTAAGATTAACAAGTGCCCGCAGGCTTACAAACTAAAAAGAAATAAGGTGCCCGTGATCCCTTTCTTGTCCCTCTCCTCAGAAGGTGGAACAAGATAGCAGGAGGCAAAAAAGAGTTCCTAGGCAAGGTGCGAGGAGCCGAAGGCACCAAGAGAACATCCCGGTGCCGGGAGAGAAGCTGGAAGATGAGGCAGCGGGCCGACAATATGAGATGAAGGCGTCGGTGCCCGTGTATTCCGACTCGACGGCCACCACCCGCCTTGTTTGCCTTCTCCGGCCCTCCTACTCCAGCCGCCCAAGGAGACGACGGGGAGCGCCCCGATGAAGAGCTTGACGAGGAAGGCCCTCGGCAGGGCGCGTGGCCGAGGGAGGGGCGACGCGGTCAGTCGGAGTCGGGGTAGGCATCCCGCCGCTCGACTCCCTCGTCGTTGTTGTCCTCCTCGTCACTCACGCTCGAGAAGGAATCTTCATCGTCGAAGGAGCTCTCCACGCAGCACTTTAGGCGAGTTCCAAGATCTCCAAAGACCTTGACGGAGAGTAGGCCGCCCGCCATTAACTTGAAGTAGAGGACGAGCCCCGCCGTCAGGCTGTGGACGCGAGCAAATGTCTTCCATCCGTGACGGAGGTACATGATGTGAGGAGCGGGGAAGTCAACGTCGACCCGCGTACCGCCGTCCCCGCAGCCCCTCATGTGCAGCCTGAGGGTCTGGGGCAGATCGAGCTCCATCTCCTGAGCAAATGGGGTGGGGAGGCGGAGACGACGACGTGGTGGCCGGTGCAACCTGATGAAGAACTCGCGGGGATGGTCCCCGACGTGGCCTCCATCACGGGAGGCATCGATGGCGGAGGCACGGCCATTGCGCCGCCTCGTCCCCCTCTTCCCCGAGCGCCACGGTGACCTCGGCCTCGCCCCCTCCCCCTTCCTCTCGTGGCCGGCTCCTCCCCTGCGGGCTCTTGGGAAGGAGTAACGCGCTGTCGAGCGGCGACCCTCGCCGCCATCGTCGAAGGGCCTGCACCCCCTCTCACCATGGCTGGTGGAAGTAAGGAGCGGAGGTGGAAGAGGATGGATGCTGAGAGAATGTGGGATGACATCCCCTCCCCGCCTCCTTATAAAGGGGCAGGGTCGAGGCTCAGCCGCCCCACTCAACAAATCCAGCCATCGGAGGCGCAGGGAATCAGGAACGACCCGCTGCCCCAATCAGCGACTGCCCGTTTTCCCGCCTCCACTGCCTGCCACCTGCATGGGGGACGCGTGGCGAGCGAGCAGGATCGAGGGGACGGGTGAGGCGACCATTCCCCACCCCGTGATCATGGGGCGTGGGCGCCTTTAAGATGCGACCCGAGTCCACTCAGTAAATGAGCCACGCCTCTGCGCCTCCCTATTTTTTATGGGGAAGGCGCGAGCTGCCTCTTTACCATGATGTGACGCATGCATGCGGGAACCGCCCCACGCATGACCCCCACATCACACACGACCCTCCATGTCGCGCGTTCAACGCGGGTCATGGGGAAGCGTAGCATACGAAACAGCTACTACGGTAAAAATACGCCCCACCAACCCGCGCACCGTTCTGGGCCTGGCCCAACAACGCGTCGCGCTTATGTGTGGCCCAAACCCGGGGGCTCCTGTCAGTGTACAAAAGTAGGGGCTCTCCTTTTGACCCCTTTACTTGTGCACGGGCAGTCAGAGCCACGCGCCACAGCCACACTTAGCAGGGCGGAGGAGGGAAGCCGAAGAGAAGCCGAAGCACAAGACAACCAAGGCAACGCCAAGACCAGAAACACAAGAGAGCAAGGGGGCGAGGTGGACTCCCTCGGCAAGATCCTTGCCGGGGCAACTTGCCCAACGCCAGCAAAGCAAGCCACCCTTGAGCCCACGGGTTCCAACACCACCAACTATCCACGTTAGGACCAAGGCTCAGGAGGAGCCTCTGTGGTGGCATGCAGATCTTTGTCAAGATCATAAACATGTGAGATCAGATGAGGATCATAAGATGGCGACCCTCGGCGGGATCCCAGCCAAGGAAATCCACAAGACCCCCGGCAAGCGCCCTGCCGGGGACGACTGCAACGCCACGGCAAGACCCTTGCCGGGTCCCCGGCAAGACCCTTGCCAAGGGCATCAGCAGGGCCACTGCCAGGCCGGCGCCAGCCAAGACTCCACCACCGTCCCCAAGCAGCTGCTAGCTCAACCAGCTGGGCAGGCACCTGCGTGGCGACGGGCGGCCTCTACACCGACTCAGCAAGCACCTGAGTGGTGGCATGCGACCCTTCGTGAAGGCTCCACCACCACGCCAGCCCAGCAGCCAGCCAACATGGCGCCGCAAGGCCTCATCAGCTCGGGCGCGTGTCAAAGCCAGGCGAGGCGGCGACAGTTGGGACGTGCTTCCTTGTCGTCCCTTATAAAGCAAGGGGGCACGTTGGCAGCGCATTAAATGTGTTTGTCCAACGATGCCAGAGGATAGACTCATCCACTGTACACCTTTCCACCTCCTGTGTGCCACTGTGGCGACCCCTTTGTGCCTATAAAAGGAGGCCCGAGGTGACCAGGAGGGGGATTCGGCTCTTTTGGGCAAGCTGCACCCCGTAGCTAGCTCAAGAACATAAGAACACTCAAATACATCCACCAAAGCAGGACTAGGGTATTACGCACCTTCGTGGCCCGAACCTGGGTAAACGATCCGTGTGCTTCCTATCAGACCCGCTCTTTGCACAACCTCGCGCCTGCCAACCGTAGAAGGGATCCCAGTGACCCCATAGGTGTCGTTTTCATCGACAACGAGCAGTCCAAATTGGTTTTGATCCCCGGCTACATAGAAATATGGAAGCTTATATGGATGACATAGTGGTCAAAACCAAGGACAGGGCCACGCTCGTGCAAGATTTAGAAGAAACATTCGCAAACCTACGCAAGATCAACCTCAAGCTCAACCCAGAGAAGTGCGTGTTTGGTGTCCCTTCCGACAAACTTCTCGGGTTCTTTGTGTCTCAACGCGGAATCGAAGCAAATCCCGACAAGATCAAAGCGGTTGAGCAGATTGAGGCGCCAAAACGGGTCAAAGACGTCTGTAGGCTCGCCGGCTGCGTTGCTGCCCTGAGCAGGTTCATCTCCAAATCTACTGAGCATGCCCTCCCCTTTTTCAACGTTTTGAAAAAGGTGGGTCCAGTAAAATGGACTCCGGAGGTAGAGGCAGCACTCCAAGATTTGAAGAGGCACCTCTCCTCCACGCCAATACTAGTCGTGCCTAAACCATGAGAGTCGTTGCTGCTGTACTTAGCAGCAATGGATCAAGTGGTCAGTGTTTCGCTGGTGGCGCAGAGGGAACCTGAGGGAGAAGCAGCAAGTGCAGCAGAGCCGTCGAATGGCAGGCCAGGGTCTTCCCCGGCAGAGCCTAACGCCGACAAACCAGAATCCCCGGCAAGGCCTGAACCCGGCGAGGCAGAGCCTGAGCGGATGGGCGAAGTGGGACAAAAGAAGAAGATAGTGCAGAACCCAGTGTATTTTGTCAGCTCCCTCTTGCAGAGGGCTAGGTCGAGATATTCTGGAATGCAGAATCTGCTTTTCGGCCTTCTCATGGCCTCGAGGAAGCTGCGCCACTATTTCCAAGCGCACGAGATCACCGTCGTCACCCGCCTCCCTTTGCAACGGATTTTGCACAACCCAGATGCGACAGGGAGGATTGTGGAGTGGGCACTAGAGCTGTCGAGCTTTGGCCTCAGGTTTGAAAGTACTTCAACAATCAAGAGCCGAGCTTTGGCAGAGTTCATAACAGAGTGGACCGCAACGCCCGACGAGGAGATCCAAGAGACCACCTTTCCCGGCAAGGAGACGAGTAGTGAGTGGATTATATACTTTGACGGAGCTTTCTCACTCCAAGGTGCTGGTACTGGCGTGCTACTCGTTGCACCCACCGGAGAGCACCTCAAGTACGTAATCCAGATGCACTTCCCCCGAGAAACATCAACGAACAATATGACGGAGTATGAGGGGTTGCTTGCCGGTCTCAGGATCGCGGCGGACCTCAGGATTAAGAAGCTCATCATCAGAGGTGATTCCCAGCTCGTCTTCAACCAAGTCAACAAGGATTACCAGAGCCCGTTGATGGAGGCCTACGTGAATGAAGTGAGGAAGTTGGAAGAACGTTTCGACGGCCTACAGGCAGAACATGTTCCCCGAGCGGAGAACAGCATTGCCGACGACCTATCAAAACGCGCTGCCCTCAAGTTGCTTATGGAACAAGGTACCTTCATACTTCAGTTAATACAACCATCCGTAGAGCCATCGGCAGGGCAGAACAAACGAAGGAAGACAAGCCCCGGTAAGTACCTTCCCGCTGAGCTCCCAGGAGCCGCCGGCAAGGAGGTTGCTGTGTACCCCAAGCTGGCCGAGGGGCAACTACCTTCGACGGGGCCCCAGGACCTGATCGTAGAGGCAGCTGCCCCTGCGGCTGAAGATGTGCCTTTGGTCCTTGTCGTCGAGCCCCAGGCTCCGGCATGGGCGCAGCTCACTGTCCATTTCCTCCAAACAAGAGAGCTCCCCGAGGAGCAGGAAGAAGCAGAGAAAGTAGCCCGTCGGTCCAAAATGTACCAGTTTGTGGATGATACCCTGTACAGAAGGAGGTCAAACGGAGTCAGGCTGAAGTGCATTCCCCAAGAGGACGGACTAGAGCTGTTGGCAGAGATACATGGAGGTATGTGTGGCTCCTACATAGGGTCAAGGGCCCTTGCCGGCAAGGCATTCCAGCAAGGTTTCTTCTGGCCCACAGCCCTCTAGGATGCAGCTGTGCTAGTAACCAAGTGTGCAGCGTGTCAGTTCCATTCGAAGAAGCTTCATCAACCAGCTCAATCCCTTCAAACAATCCCTCTCTCCTAGCCATTTACGGTCTATGGGCTCAACATACTGGGCCCCTTCCCCCGTGCTGTCGGGGTCTTTGAGTACTTGTATGTCGCAATCGACAAGTTCACAAAATGGCCCGAAGTGGAGGCAGTGAGGAAGGTGACAACACAGTCAGCTGTCAAGTTCTTCAAGGGGCTAGTTTGCCGTTTTGGTGTGCCGAACAGGGTCATCACCGACAACGGCACACAGTTCACAAGCCGCACCTTCATGCAATACATCCAGGACCTCGGTAGCAGGGTCTGTTTCGCTTCGGTGGCACACCCACGGAGCAATGGCCAGGCGGAGAGGGCAAACGCTGAAATACTGCGAGGCCTGAGGACGAATACTTTTGACAGGCTGAACAAGTGTGGAAGGCACGGGATTGATGAGTTGCTGGCGGTTTTTTGGTCGATCAGAACGACGCCAAATCTAGCCACCGGCCAGACACCCTTTGCCCTGGTATACGGGGCAGAAGCAGTTCTCCCCCCAGAACTCACATACGGGTCACCTCGAGTGCTCGCTTATGACGAGCTTGAGCAAGAGCAGTTGCGGCAAGATGACGCGATGCTCCTTGAGGAAGATCGTCTTCCGGCGGCTGTGCAAGCTGCACGCTACCAGCAAGCCTTGCGCCGCTACCATAGCTGCAAGGTTCATGCCCGAAGCTTTAAGGAAGGCGACCTTGTTCTTCGGCGCGTTCAGTCGGCCAAGAATTCCAACAAGTTGACGCTGAAGTGGGAAGGCCCTTATCAGGTAATACGAGTCACCAGGCCTGGCGCAGTCCGCCTGGAGACTGAAGATGGTATCCCAGTGAGCAACTCCTGGAACATCGAACATCTTCGTAAGTTTTACCCATGAGGCGTGGTTGCCGGGCCCCCTGGCAATCCACCTTTTGTACAAGCCTTGCCGATAAGGCATGTAACCCTTTGTACAAAGCCAGGCACAGACCCTGAGCATAAATGAAGTGCTGGCGCCCTAAGTTTTAGCATGCATGCTAGGTTAAGTCTCTCTCCGGTAGGGTTGATAGTGCCTGGCGGCAACTAAACCCTAGCATAGAGGTCGAGTGTGTGTCTTTCCGTCCTTTCCAGTCTTTTCTTTGGTTCGCAGGCTGCACAGGCGTTTCTGCTAAACCATTGAAGGGCAGGGAGACAGATCGACATCCCCGACCCCGGCAAGCCATTGTCGGGGGCTGCAGATTCAAGCACCCGACCACGGCAAGCCAAGGTTGCCGGGGGCTGCAGATTCAGATAAGTCCTTTATCCCCTGTTATGCATTTCCCTATGGAATTGGGACGTATGAAACCTTGTTTATTCCTGGATATCACGCCCAATATGCGACCCTATCCAAAAGGAACTCGAAGGTCCCACCAAGGATAGACCCGCATATTGAAAACGCTTTTGCAAGGTGGATATCATTACATCAACATTACATAATGCATAGGGATACATACATAAGGCATACACTGCCACATGAATACAACATCACATCATATACAAGAGATCAACATCCGACTACGGATGGAACATAAACAGAAACTCAAACAATATCCACCTGCTAGCCCAGGGCTGCCAACCTCGAACCTATCCCCGATCAAGAAGCGTAAGAAGAAGACAAGCAAGCATCGCTCTCGCGTCATGATCATCGCATGAACCTGTACCTGCAACTGGTGGTGTAGTAATCTGTGAGCCACGAGGACTCAGCAATCCCATTACCATGGGTATCAAGACTAGCAAAGCTTAATGGGTAAGGAAGAGGTAAAGTGGTGAGGTTGCAGCAGCGACTAAGCATATATGGTGGCTAACATACGCAAATGAGAGCGAGAAGAGAAACAAAGGAACGGTCGTCAACTAGCAATGATCAAGAAGTGATCCTGAACTCCTACTTACGCCGACATAACCCGTAAAACCGTGTTCTCCTCTCGATCAACCCGAAAAGAGACACTCACGGTTACGCATTACACGGTTGGTGTATTTTAATTGAGATCAACTTCGGGTTTTCTACAACCGGATATCAACAAATTCCCATCGCCACATAACCGCTGGCACGGCTTTGAAAGTTCAAACCCTGCAGGGTGTCCCAACTTAACCCATGATAAGCTCTCGCGATCAACGAAGGATATTCCTTCTCCCGGGAAGACCCGATCAGTCTCGAATCCGGCCACAAGACATTTCACAGCAATAAAACAAGACCAGCAAGACCTCCCGGCGTGCCGACACCACAGTAGTAGCAGCACAGATCTCGTCCCTGTGCCACGACCGGATGAGCAGTCCGTACAACTAAAACCAGCCCTCAAGTTTCCCCGAGGTGGCGCTGCAAAGGGCTCTAGTTTGGACCAACACTTAGACAAGCATTGGCCCGGGGGGGCTAAAATGAAGATGACCCTTGAGAGCGCGACTCCCAAGGGAAAAAGGTAATAGGTCAGGCAAATGGTAAAACCAATGTTGGGCATTGCTGGAAAAGTCTTATACAAAGCGAACTGTCAAGGGGGTCCCATAAATCACCCGACCGCGTTAGGGACGCACAATCCGGGAACATAATACCGAGATGACGGAAACTAGGGCGGCAAGAGTGGAACAAAACACCAGGCATAAGGCCGAGCCTTCCACCCTTTACCAAGTATATAGATGCATTAATTAAATAAGATATATTGTGATATCCCAACAAGTAAACATGTTCCAACAAGGAACAACATCTCCATGTTCCAACAAGGAACAAACTTCATCTTCACCTGCAACTGACAACGCTATAAGAGGGGCTGAGCAAGCGGTAACATAGCCAAACAACGGTTTGCTAGGAAGGGTGCAAAAGGTTAGAGGCTGACATGGCAATTAGGTAGGCTTGAGCAACAGGTGATAGGTATCGCAGCATAGCGGTAGAACGAAACAACTAGCATGGCAATGATAGTAGTGAGATCCAGGGTAGCGGTCATCTTGCCCGAAATCCCGCAAGGAAGAAGAACGAGTCCATGAAGAAGACGAACGGATGAAGCCGAACCAAGCGTAGACGAACGAATCCTCACGATCGCAACGAAACAGGAACTAGCAAGAAGAAGCACACAACATAGTAAACACACCACATATGAACATGACAAGATGCACAACAAACATGATGCATGACAAATCTAGATGAAGCTACTCATGGCAAGAGATGATGCAAACAAGAGCAACACATCATGGCAAGTTTAAATGAGGCCGGAAACAACATAGAACCGTTCCGGTAAGTCCTCATATGCAAATTTCGAAATTGGTCCAGATCTGAATAAAACTTATGTTCAAGTTGTTAAAAAGCAAGTTAAGATGCACCACGATGATCTACGCGAAATTCTAGTCAAGTTACATATAAAGTTCATTAAATTCGGAGCTACGGCCTAGAAGATATGAGCAAAACAAGATAAGCATGGCATTGATGTAAAATGCACACAAACATCAAGCAAAACACCTCAAAACAAGGATCCAACATGATAATATGAAACTACATGCAAAATCAAGCAAGTTTCATATAGAGCACACTCAAAACGGAGCAACGGTTCAACACATACACTCTATACAAGACATGACAACAATCTGTCCAAAACAGCAACTAGGCATATGGCAAGCATGAAAACAACATGCTACAGCAACTCAATATGAGAACAAAAGTCATGGGCATGATGTACAGGTAAAGCATTACAAAACATGAACACTGAGCTACCTCCAGAAATGACTAGAACATGCTCAAAATGACATGGCAAGATTGCAAGTAAAAACAGTTTCAGACTTTAGCAGAAATAACATCAGGTTGCAATGTTTAGAGCTATGAAACAACATGTTACAGGAACTTATAATGGCAAATAAAGGCATGGCATGATTCTACTCAAAGCATAGATCAAAAGTCCTTTAGTGACCATAAGCCAAAAAGGATCAGAAGATATGATGGCACCCACGTAAACATGGCAAGTTATATTACAGATTTAAACATGGCAGGAACAATAATGAGTAGGCATGTTGGTGAGCTTGAACCACTCACCACAGAGCAATACATGGCATGGCAAGGCAACCAACAGTAAGAAGACATGGCATAGAAGCTATACATGGCAAGAACAACAATATAGCATGCAAGGATCAACTACAACAACCTTCGCAAAATTGAATAACATGTAAACAATCTGCCAGGAAACATTTGATAGCAAAAGTAGAGCTCGATTGACTCAAGCTAGGGCACTCCATAATTGCAAACAAGGGCATGGATGGATAGAGAAAGACATGTATAACAAAACATCCTTACTGAAGTATCTCAAAATAAGCATGGATCTCTCTGTAACATCAAGTAAACATGGCATCAAAATATCAGCAAAACTGGGCTGAAATCAGCAACATCAAGACACCTAGTTTGCATGCTTGTGCTAGTCACCACATTGATCACAAAAATACATGGCAAGCACCACTGTAAAGAAGACATGGCATATTACAAAACACATGTAGGACTCAAGTCCATAGGATGCACACATCAATCATGGCAAAAATGACAAAAGTGCAAGTCCTGATAAAAATCAGAAACTAACATCACATAGCACTCTTGCAACAGAATTACGGGCATCAAGATGAGCTCAAATGAAAATTATTCAATGAGATGAAATGAACTAATCTTCGAGACGAACATTTTGACATATTACACGCGCAAAACGGAGCAACGATGACAGAGTTATGATGCAACAAAAATGCAACAAAATGTTAGCGAGAAAAATGACAAAGTAAGCAGGGGCTCGGGAAAAGTCAACCTCGGCGCGTGGATCGAGGATGGCCGGATCTTGCGCCGGAGATGGACGGGAGGCGGCGCCGAGGGCGCCGGGCGGATCCGGTGCGGCCGACGAGGGCTGGCCTCGGGCGACGGAGGAGGCGGCCGGACTCCTCCGGTGTGGTCGGCGGGAGCTCCGGTGGCGGAGCCCGGGCGCGGAGGAGGGTCTCGCCAGCGCGGCGGAGGTCGCGGCGGAGGGCGACGCGGGCGTGGGGGCGGCACATGGCGGCGGGGCGCGGAGATCTCCGGCAGGGCGGCGGCGCGCTGCCTGGCGGCGGCGGGCGGCGGCGGCGCCGCCGGTCGGGTGGGCGGCGCGACCGGGACGGCGGGCGAGGCGCTGCTCGGGGCGGCCGGGCGGGCAGCGGCGCGAGGGTTCGGCTGGCCCGCTGATGGGCTCATGGGCGGGCGGCGAGGTGGGCGCGAGAGGCCACGTGGCGGCTCGGATTGGCGCGGCGGCGGTGGGCGTGTCCGCCGTCAGACGGACATGTCCGGGCGCGGAGGGATGGATCTAGGGTTTCGGGGAAAAATGGACGGGAGGACGTTTTTATAGGTAGAGGGAGCTAGGAGAGTCCAAATGAGGTGCGGTTTTCGCCACGCGATCGTGATCGAACGACCGAGAGCATGGAGGGAGTTAGATGGGTTTTGGGCCACTTTGAGGGGAGTTGGGCTGCAACAAAGAGAGCTTTGCGGTTACCGGTTAACTGCTGAGTACCAAACGACCTCCAAATGATCCGAAACTTGACAGCGGTCTAACGGTGCTATACCAAGGCCGCTTGACAAACCTCGGGCCATTCCGAGACCGCTTAACACCCGCATACCTAAAAGAGGTAAAAGGGGGCGCCGGGAGATATAGGAGCGCCGGATTGCAAAACGGACAACGGGGAAAATGCTCGGATGCATGAGACGAACACGTATGCAAAATGAAATGCACATGATGACATGATAAAATGCAGATGATGACATGGCAAAGTGCAACACACAAGCACATGACATGGCAACGACGGCGAATAACTGGAAGACACCTGGCGCATCGAATCCGGGGCGTTACAACACTCCTCCACTAACAAGAGATCTCGTCCCGAGATCTTAGGACCGAGACGGAAGAGAAAAAAGGAAGAGATGAAGCAAGAATTGAAGAGAAGAAGCAAAGAATCGAGAGCACTCGAGAATAAGAAATGAACAACGAGAATGACGAGAATCAAAGCTCACGGAATCAGATAGGCTATGAAACAACTCGTTCTAACCGGAGTGGTTAGAATGAGAAAAGAACGAATAGATTGAAAGGATTTAGGCAGCACACCGGTTGAACAAGGAAAGAATTGAACAAGAACTCCACGAGATGGGATGGCGGTTGATGAGATGAAGAACGCAATGCCTCCGGAAGAATTAAAAGAATGAAATGAAAAGGACTTAGAAGGAAGGGTTGACTGGAGTTGTTGAGAAGATCAACAACGAAAGAATAAGATTGTTGTGGACTTATGGAAAACATCTCGAAAATAATGAGGTGATAACCGGCCACAAACGGAAATGATAGGATAGGTTAGAAGAATGAAGGAATGCAAAACTCCACTTCAAAAAAAATGAAGAATTACTTGCTCTTCACGACGGGAGGAGAAGGATACTTGAACTCCATCAACAAAATCTTGATGAACTCTTGAAGAATTAATTAAATCATGAAGAACCACCATGAAGAACTCCGGTAACAAAAGGATGATGAGATAGAAAGAAGGATGAAAGAATAAGATCAGCCTTGCGGTGATTTAGATGGAGGTTCCGACGAGATGGCCAAGTAAATTTAAACTCCGGAAAAGAAAAGATGAAAACACTTGGAAGTAGAATTTATTCAACAAGAACAAACTCTGAAGGAAGGGATTACTCACTTTGATGAAATGAGAATAAGATTTATTGTATGCTTATCCTTCATCAATTTAAATTGATGACAAGCAATGGATTTTGCATACTACTTATTCTTCTTGAAAAGGATTAAGGGGGGGCACCAAACTTGAGAAAGTCTTCATGAACCACCGGTAGGATTGGAAAGAACGAATGAATTAAAATGATAATCAAAGAAAAAGAATCTTGAACGAACCACCGTGAAAATGAAAATGACTGATGAAAAAGAAATAATCGCCGGGAAGAATTAGAAGAACAAGTATGCTTGAGGGGATATAGATGCAAAAGAACAAAGAGATCATGAGCTGAATAAAGAACACTTGAACGAAGCACCGGAAGAATATTGAGATGAACGAAGGGGCACGGATATAGAATAATTGGGGAATGAATCTGAAAACTTAGAATGAAGAAATCTTCCAAAAAGATGACCTCCGGATGATCGAGAGAGAAAGCAACTCCTGAAATGCTCCGGATGGATGAAAAGAATTTGCATGATCGGAAACAACTGGATAGGATGACATCGAGCTAGCACCATGAATCTCCGGGAGAACGAACAAGATTTAAGAGAAACTCAACTTCGATCTTCAAATGAAGACGAGAAACACCACCAAAATTACTGAGGTACTCCGGGAGAATGAAAAGCAAAGAGGTTGAGTCAACAATGAAATGATTTTAAATCGATCTTGGAAAAAACATCTGACTGATGAAATTCATACTTACGTCAGACTTGAAAAGAATTGGGAATAGCTCCGGGGAAATTAGAAGAGTCAGGTAAGATCCTGGGAAAAGACCTGTGGGTTAGGGCCCACTAAAAGAAAACACCGTTGGAAAGGGATGTTGAACAGATAGATGATGCACCGGAAGAACTGAAATATTTGAATGAGGTAACAATCTCGAATTAATTGGACCACAGACGAATCTCCTGAGATGACTTCGGAACTCCGGAATGATAGACTGGCGAGAGGCGAACGAGCAAGGGGAAAATATTTGAGCCGAGGAAAAGAATATGATCAACCCGAAAAACTTGAATTGAGTGCACCGGAGAAGAAAAAGAGATGATGAAGAATGACGAACGAGACGAGAATTCACCGGTTAAAATAAATGAGAGAAGACTAAAGAGGCTCCACACGAATGAAATTGATGGTCGGGAGAGAGGCAAACTCCGAGAAGAAGAGGGTGGGAGGGCGGGAAAACACAGATAACTTGGAAGGGGAAATCGACGAAAATCTTGAAGAGCAAACACCGGTTGAAATCATTGAGGAGAGAGAGCAAAACTTCACACGAGTGGGATGGATACTCGATTACGGACTCCGGTTCCGAGAAGAAGAAGGGGGCGGTGGGAAAAGAAAACAACTGGGGATTGAACTCAAAGATGAAGATGGTCGAGTCAACTTGACGAGAAATGCACCGGATGAAAAGAGCTGAGGAACAACGATCGAAAAACCAACTGTGATCCTAAAGAAAAAATTTTGAAGGGGAAGAGGAGTAATTCAAAACACCTACGTCAAGATTCCTGATCAGAGCGACGAAGGGGCTGAGGAGTAAAAAGAATTCCTACTCTCCGATATAACTAGACTCCGAAAATAGTTTTCTTCTAGACTCAACAACGGCCAAACTACACGATCAATCAAGGGGGCTCCTAGGGTCGGTCGAGGCTCTGATACCAACTTGTCACGCCCAATATGTGACCCTATCCAAAAGGAACTCGAAGGTCCCACCAAGGATAGACCCGCATATTGAAAACGCTTTTGTAAGGTGGATATCATTACATCAACATTACATAATGCATAGGGATACATACATAAGGCATACACTGCCACATGAATACAACATCACATCATATACAAGAGATCAACATCCGACTACGGATGGAACATAAACAGAAACTCAAACAATATCCACCCTGCTAGCCCAGGCTGCCAACCTGGAACCTATCCCCTGATCGAAGAAGCAGAAGAAGAAGACAAGCAAGCATCGCTCTCGCGTCATGATCATCGCATGAACCTGTACCTGCAACTGGTGGTGTAGTAATCTGTGAGCCACGAGGACTCAGCAATCCCATTACCATGGGTATCAAGACTAGCAAAGCTTAATGGGTAAGGAAGAGGTAAAGTGGTGAGGTTGCAGCAGCGACTAAGCATATATGGTGGCTAACATACGCAAATGAGAGCGAGAAGAGAAACAAAGGAACGGTCGTCAACTAGCAATGATCAAGAAGTGATCCTGAACTCCTACTTACGTCAGGCATAACCCAGAAAACCGTGTTCTCCTCTCGATCAACCCCCAAAAGAGACACTCACGGTTACGCACACGGTTGGTGTATTTTAATTGAGATCAACTTCAGGTTTTCTACAACCGGATATCAACAAATTCCCATCTACCACATAACCGCGGGCACGGCTTTCGAAAGTTCAAACCCTGCAGGGGTGTCCCAACTTAACCCATGATAAGCTCTCGCGATCAACGAAGGATATTCCTTCTCCCCGGGAAGACCCGATCAGTCTCGGAATCCCGGCTACAAGACATTTCACAGCAATAAAACAAGACCAGCAAGACCTCCCGGCGTGCCGACACCCTGGTAGTAGCCGCGCGTATCTCGTCCCAGGCCACGACCGGATAAGCAGTCCGTACAACTAAAACCAGCCCTCAAGTTTCCCCGAGGTGGCGCTGCAAAGGGCTCTAGTTTGGACCAACACTTAGACAAGCATTGGCCCGGGGGGGCTAAAATGAAGATGACCCTTGAGAGCGCGACTCTCAAGGGAAAAATGTAATAGGTCAGGAAAATGGTAAAACCAATGTTGGGCCTTGCTGGAAAAGTCTTATACAAAGCGAACTGTCAAGGGGGTCCCATAAATCACCCGACCGCGTTAGGGACGCACAATCCGGGAACATAATACCTATATGACGGAAACTAGGGCGGCAAGAGTGGAACAAAACACCAGGCATAAGGCCGAGCCTTCCACCCTTTACCAAGTATATAGATGCATTAATTAAATAAGATATATTGTAATATCCCTACAAGTAAACATGTTCCAACAAGGAACAACATCTCCATGTTCCAACAAGGAACAAACTTCATCTTCACCTGCAACTAACAACGCTATAAGAGGGGCTGAGCAAGCGGTAACATAGCCAAACAACGGTTTGCTAGGAAGGGTGCAAAAGGTTAGAGGCTGATATGGCAATTAGGTAGGCTTGAGCAACAGGTGATAGGTATCGTAGCATAGCGGTAGAACGAAACAACTAGCATGGCAATGATAGTAGTGAGATCCAGGGTAGCGGTCATCTTGCCTTAAATCCCGCAAGGAAGAAGAACGAGTCCATGAAGAAGACGAACGGATGAAGCCGAACCAAGCGTAGACGAACGAATCCTCACGATCGCAACGAAACAGGAACTAGCAAGAAGAAGCACACAACATAGTAAACACACCACACATGAACATGACAAGATGCACAACAAACATGATGCATGACAAATCTAGATGAAGCTACTCATGGCAAGAGATGATGCAAACAAGAGCAACACATCATGGCAAGTTTAAATGAGGCCGGAAACAACATAGAACCATTCCGGTAAGTCCTCATATGCAAATTTCGAAATTGGTCCAGATCTGAATAAAACTTATGTTCAAGTTGTTAAACAGCAAGTTAAGATGCACCACGATGATCTACGCGAAATTCTAGTCAAGTTACATATAAAGTTCATTAAATTCGGAGCTACGGCCTAGAAGATATGAGCAAAACAAGATAAGCATGGCATTGATGTAAAATGCACACAAACATCAAGCAAAACACCTCAAAACAAGGGTCCAACATGATAATACGAAACTATATGCAAAATCAAGCAAGTTTCATATAGAGCACACTCAAAACGGAGCAACGGTTCAACACATACACTCTATACAAGACATGACAACAATCTGTCCAGAACAGCAACTAGGCATATGTAAAGCATGAAAACAACATGCTACAGCAACTCAATATGAGAACAAAAGGCATGGTCATGATGTACAGGTAAAGCATTACAAAACATGAACACTGAGCTACCTCCAGAAATGACTAGAACATGCTCAAAATGACATGGCAAGATTGCAAGTAATAACAGTTTCAGACTTTAGCAGAAATAACATCAGGTTGCAATGTTTAGAGCTATGAAACAACATGTTACAGGAACTTATCATGGCAAATAAAGGCATGGCATGATTCTACTCAAAGCATAGATCAAAAGTCCTTTAGTGACCATAAGCCAGAAAGGATCAGAAGATATGATGGCACCCACGTAAACATGGCAAGTTATATTACAGATTTAAACATGGCAGGAACAATAATGAGTAGGCATGTTGGTGAGCTTGAACCACTCACCACAGAGCAATACATGGCATGGCAAGGCAACCAACAGTAAGAAGACATGGAATATAAGCTATACATGGCAAGAACAACAATATAGCATGCAAGGATCAACTACAACAACCTTCGCAAAATTGAATAACATGTAAACAATCTGCAAGGAAACATTTGATAGCAAAAGTAGAGCTCGATTGACTCAAGCTAGGGCACTCCATAATTGCAAACAAGGGCATTGATGGATAGAGCAATACATGTATAACAAAACATCCTTACTGAAGTATCTCAAAATAAGCATGGATCTCTCTGTAACATCAAGTAAACATGGCATCAAAATATCAGCAAAACTGGGCTGAAATCAGCAACATCAAGACACCTAGTTTGCATGCTTTTGCTAGTCACCACATTGATCACAAAAATACATGGCAAGCACCACTGTAAAGAAGACATGGCATATTACAAAACACATGTAGGACTCATGTCCATAGGATGCACACATCAATCATGGCAAAAATGACAAAAGTGCAAGTCCTGATAAAAATCAGAAACTAACATCACATAGCACTCTTGCAACAGAATTATGGGCATCAAGATGAGCTCAAATGAAAAAGATGCAATGAGATGAAATGAACTACTCTTCGAGGCGAACATTTTGACATATTACACGCGCAAAACGGAGCAACGATGACAGAGTTATGATGCAACGAAAATGCAACAAAATGTTAGCAGAAAAATGACTTAGGCGAAAACGGGGGCTCGGGAAAAGTCAACCTCGGCGCGTGGATCGAGGATGGCCGGGATCTTGCGCCGGAGATGGACGGGGAGGCGGCGCCGGAGGGCGCCGGGGCGGATCCGGGCGCGGCCGACGAGGGCTGGCCCTCGGGCGACGGGAGGAGGCGGCGCCGGACTCCTCCGGTGGCGGTCCGCGAGAGCTCCAGTGGCCGGAGCCCGGGCGCGGAGGAGGGTCCGGCCAGGCGGCGGAGGTCCCGGGCGAGGGCGACGCCGGCGTGGGGCCGAACATGGTGGCGGGCGGCACGGAGATCTCCGGCAGGGCGGCGGCCTTCGGCTCGGGCGGCGGCGGGGGCGGCGGCGGCCGGGCGGGCGGCGCGAGGGTTCAGCAGGCCCGCTGGATGGCTCCATGGGCCGGGCGCGAGGTGGGCGCGGGGAGGCCACGTGGCGGCTCGGATTGGGCGCGAGCGGTGGGCGTGTCCGCCGTCAGACGGACATGTCCGGCGCGCGAGAGGATGGATCTAGGGTTTCGGGGAAAAATGGGACGGGAGGACGTTTTTATAGGTAGAGGGAGCTAGGAGAGTCCAAATGAGGTGCGGTTTTCGGCCACGCGAT
The DNA here is from genome assembly GCA_021605205.1 of Aegilops longissima. Classification (NCBI taxonomy): domain Eukaryota; kingdom Viridiplantae; phylum Streptophyta; class Magnoliopsida; order Poales; family Poaceae; genus Aegilops; species Aegilops longissima. Next base: position 375,191,333 of record CM038681.1, read on the forward strand.
CGTGATCGAACGACCGAGAGCATGGAGGGGAGTTAGATGGGTTTTGGGCCACTTTGGAGGGGGAGTTGGGCTGCAACAAAAGAGAGCTTTGCGGTTACCCGGTTAACCGTTGGAGTACCAAACGACCTCCAAATGATCCGAAACTTGACAGGCGGTCTAACGGTGCTATACCAAGGCCGCTTGACAAACCTCGGGCCATTCCGAGACCGTTTAACACCCGCACACGAAAAGAGGTAAAAGGGGGCGCCGGGAGATATAGGAGCGCTGGATTGCAAAACGGACAACGGGGAAAATGCTCGGATGCATGAGACGAACACGTATGCAAAATAAAATGCACATGATGACATGATAAAATGCAGATGATGACATGGCAAAGTGCAACACGCAAGCACATGACATGGCAACGACGGCGAATAACTGGAAGACACCTGGCGCATCGAATCCGGGGCGTTACACTGGACCACCGTGCTCCCTCTTTCCTGTGCCCAAGAGCTATTCCCTGGGCCAGAACTTGGTTGTAGTTGCGGTGACAAGGAAGCAAATGAAGGGCCTAACCCTACTTCGCCCCTGCCTCCGCCGAGAGCGTGAGTAGGGTCGTGAATGAAGTGAGGGGACGGCAAGGCCTGTTGCCGGGCGGCGATGTTTATCTTAAAAATAACAAGGATCCGTTCATTGGCATGGGCCTCGCTCACGCACAAAGAACCCGGCAAGCACCCTTTTTTTCATTAATACGTTTCAAATATGTACAGTTTGTACGAAATGTAAACATGAGCAAGGGGATTACAAGGTTCAAATCTAACAAGTGCCCGCAGGCTTAAAAATTAAAAAAGATAAGTGCCCCGTGATCCCCGTTCCTGCCCCTTTCCTCCCAGGTGCGGCAGGTGAAGGAAAAAAGGAGGCGACGGGGAACACGCTAATGGAGAGCTTGACGAGGAAGACCCTCGGCAGGGTGCGTGGCCGAGTGAGGAGGGCGACACGGTCAGTCGGAGTCGGAGTCGGTGTCCTCCCGCTTGACTCCCTCGTCATTGTTGTCGCTGTCCTCCTCGTCACTCCCGCTTGAGGAGGAGTCTTCATCATCGGAGGAGCTCTCCACGCAACACTTTAGGCGAGTTCCCAAGTCCCCAAAGACCTTGACGGAGAGCAGGCCGTTCTCCATTAATTTGAAGTAGAGAACGAGCCCCTCCGATAGACTATGGGCACGAGCAAAGGTCTTCCATCCGCGACGAAGATAATGACATGAGGGGCAGGGAAGTCGACGTCGACCCGCATGCTGCCATTCCCGCAGCCCCTCATATGCAACATCGGAGCCTGTGGTGGGTCGAGTTCCATCTCCCGAGCGAACGGAGTAGGAAGACGAAGACGACGGCGCACTGGCTGGTGCAGCCTGCTGACGAACTCATGGGGCTGGTCTCCGACGTGGCCCTCCATTGGGGGAATGGCCACTGGCAGAGGGGAGGCCGGTGCGCCGCCCCATCCTCCTCTTCCCCGAGCGCCACGGCGGCCTCGGCTCGCCCCCTCCCCTTCCTCTCGCGGTTGGCTCTGCCGCCACGAGCTCTTGGGAAGGAGGGGCGCGCTGTCGAGCAGAGACCCTCGTTGCCGCCATCGGAGTGTTGGCGCGTCCTCTCGCCATAGCAGAAGAAAGGAAGGAGCCAAGGTGGAAGGAGATGGATGATGAAATATTGAGGGGTGCCATCCCCCTTCCCTTCTTATAAAGGGGCAGGGCCGGGGATCGGCCACCCCACTTAACCAATCCGGCCACCAGAGGCGCAGGGAATCAAGACCGGCCCGCTGCTCCAATCAGCGACGACCCGGTTCCCCACCTCGTCATTTAAGGCCCGTGCCCCCCGCGTCCACTGCCTACCATCTTCAAGGCATGGGGGACACATGGCGAGCAAGCCGAAATCGAGGAGACGAGTGAGGCGACCGTTTTCCACCCCGTGATCGTGGGGCACGGGCGCCTTGAAGGCCATGACTCGAGTCCACTTAGTAAATGAGCCACGCCCCTGCGTTTTCCTCTTTTTATGGGGAAGGCGCGAGCCGCCTCTTTACTATGATGTGACGCATGAGGGCGGCAACCGCCCCGCGCATGACCCCCACGTCACGCACGACCCCCACGTCACGCATTCAACGCGGGTCGTGGGGAAGCGCAACGAGCGAGGGAGTTACTGCGGTAAAAACTCCGCCGCACACGCGCATGTGCACCGTTCTGGGCCTGGCCCAATAACGCCCCGCACTTATATGTGGCCCAGGCCTGGGGGCTCCTGTCGATCTACAAAATTAGGGGTCCCTTTTTGCACCCCTTTACTTGTGCACGGGCAGTCGCAGCCCCACGCCCCTGGCCACACTAGGCGGGGCAGAGGAAGCAAAAGACGCAAGACGACTAGACCAACGCCAAGCCGGAAACGCAAAGAGCAGAAGGGTGAGGTGGACTCCCCCGGCAAGGCCCAGCCCCGGCAAGAGCCTTGCCGGGGCAAACTTGCCCAACGCCAGCAGGGCTACCACCCCTGAGCCTGAGGTTCCAACACCATCAACCACATTGGAACCAAGGCTCGGGAGGCACCTCCATGGTGGCATGCAGATCTTTGTGAAGACCAGAAGCATGCAAGATTAGGTGAGAATCAAAAGACGAAGATCCTCCGCAAGATCCTTGCCGAGGATACCCACGAGACCCCTGGCAAGATCCTTGTCGGGGACGACCACGATGCCACGGCAAGACCCTTGCCGGGGTCCCGGCAAGACTCCTGCCGAAGACATTCGCGGGGCCATAGCCAGGCCCATATCTGCCAAAGCTCCGCCACCGTTCCCATGCAGCTACCAGCCCACCAACTAGGCGAACACCTGCGTGGCGACGTGCGGCCTCTAGGCCAACTCATCAAGCACATGCGCGGTGGCATGCAGGTCTTCATGAAGACCCTACCACCATGCCAGCTCAGCAGCCAGCTAGCCTACGTGGCGCTGCATGCCTCGTTGGCCTGGATGCGTGTCGGAGCAAGGCGGAGCGGCAACGGACGGGACGGGCCTCTTTACCACCCCCGATAAAGCAAGTGGACATCTAAGTAGAGCATTTAATGCGCTTTGTCCTGTAATGATAGGCGATAAGCTTGTACACTGTATACCTTTCCACCTCATGTGTGCCATTGTGGCAGCCCCTTTGTCTATAAAAGGAGGCCCGCGGCGTACTGGGAAAGGATTCGGATCTTTTGGACGACGCACGCACCGTAGATAGTTCAAGAGATCAAGAACACCCAAATATACACAAAAGCAGGACTAGGGTATTACGCATCCTCACGGCCCGAACCTGGGTAAACGATCTTTGTGCTGGCTTCTAGACCCGCTCTTTGCAAAACCCCGCGCCCGCCAACCGTAGAAGGGATTCCAGTGATCCCAAGGTGTAGTTTTCCCCCGACACGCGCACCAGTGGGGGTGGATGATTGCTCGCATCCCCCATCTGTTTCATATGCATTTTTGGTGGGGAGACCGGGAGTGGTAGAAGAATAGAAGAAGATAATCAGTCTGGGAAATTAAGGCCTGGAGACATGCGCAGTTGGCGAGTGGCTGGGAAAAAAACTAACGGCAGACGTGGCACTGTGATAGGTGGATAGGCTTCACTGAATGATGACGTGGCATAAAGCTAATGCGGACAGTGTGCATGGTGAGAGAATTGGTAGTAGTTGGGATCAACTTCTTATGAATGTTAGATATGGTTAGTTCATAATCTTTGCTGAAAACCTGAATATTGGCTAGACATACTTGCAACAACAAGACCAAACAGAGTTTGTAAAAGTTTTTCTTTGTCACTTTTAGTTTGTCAACCGAATTGCTTGAGGGCAAGCAATTGGTTAAGCTTCGGGGAGCTGATACGTTTCCATCGTATCTACTTTTCCACACTCTTTTGCCCTTGTTTTGGACTCTAATTTGCAAGATTTGAATGGAACTAACCCGGACTGGCGCTATTTTCAGCAGAATTGCCATGGTGTTATTTTTTAGCTGAAATAAAATTTCTCAAATTAAGCTGAAAATTTACGGAGAATATTTGTGGAATATATAAAAAACCTAGTGGGTCCACCCACGCAATTGCGCGGCTAGAGTTGTTTTCTTATTACTAAATCTCAGTCGACTGAGACATCTTTATGTCTTAGTTGATGCTATATTCATGTGATTTTACATTGAAATCTGTTCTAATTTGTCACAACCCTAGAATTTGTTTGCAATAGTTGCATCAGAGAGCATCCATGCATCATGTTCAATTCAAGAAACTTGAATTGAGGAACTTTGAAAGCCTCAAAGTTTTAAATAAAAGAAGGTCAGATAACCCTGGAAAATGCATCCAATGTTTCCAAAATGCTCTTCAATGATGTTTAATGTTTTTGGCAAGGGTTCTGTTCCAAAGCATAAATATGGAACATTTTTTAGGAACTAATTTGGCCATTTGGATTTAAATCAATAAATATTTGAGTTGGATTTAATTCTTCTATAAAAGAATTGCAAGTCCAACAATTTTGAAAAATTGTGAGTGGCTCTTAATATATTGTATCTAGCCACATAATAATTTCAAGAAGCTACAAAATTAGTTTGGTTCGAAAACCAAATTAAGAGAAACTGCAGGAAGGAAAACAGACGGAAAAATAGTAAAAAAATAGAAACCCACCTGGGCCACCTACCTAGCCCCACCTAGCGGCCCAACAAACTGGCCCAGCCCACCACCGCAGCTCCCCTGTCGTCTTCCTCCTCTACCAGGAGGACAAGCGCGTGTGGCCGATGCGTGCAAGCACGCGCCGCGCCACCTCTAGCCTGCCTGTTCGCCTGGACATCGCCTAGAGCTGCCACGCAGTTCCCTGTTCCCCCTCGACCTCTCTGAGGGAGTCTTGGATTAGGGGGTCCTCGGACAGCCGGACTATATCCTTTGGCCGGACTGTTGGACTATGAAGATACAAGATTGAAGACATCGTCCCGTGTCCGGATGGGACTCTCCTTGGCGTGGAAGGCAAGCTTGGCAATACGGATATGTAGATCTCCTCCCTTCTAACCGACTCTATGTAACCCTAGCCACCTCTGGTGTCTATATAAACCGGAGGGTTTAGTCCGTAGGACAAGAACCACAATCATACCATAGGCTAGCTTCTAGGGTTTAGCCTCTTTGATCCCGTGGTAGATCAACTCTTGTAATACTCATATCATCAAGATCAATCAAGAAGGAAGTAGGGTATTACCTCCATCGAGAGGGCCCAAACCTGGGTAAACATCGTGTCCCCCGCCTCATGTTACCATCCGCCTTAGACGCACAGTTCGGGACCCCCTACCCGAGATCCGCCGGTTTTGACACCGACATTGGTGCTTTCATTGAGAGTTCCACTGTGCTGTCGCCATAAGGCTTGATGGCTCCTTCGATCATCGGCAACGATGCGTTCCAGGGTGAGGTTTTCCTCCCCGGACAGATCTTTGTATTCGGCGGCTTCGTACTGCGGTCCAACTCGCTTGGTCATCGGGAGCAGATCGAGAGCTACGCCCCTGGCCATCAGGTCAGATTTGGAAACTTGAACTATACCGTCGACATCCACGGAGACTTGATCTTTTTTGACGGATTCGAGCCCATGTCTGGTATGCCGCACAATCACGACAAGCATGACTTAGCTCTGCGGTCGGACAATGTTCAGGAGATCGCACCTACAACTACTCCGGCCCTCAATCCGGAACAAATTGCGCCATCTGAGGACGGGTGGATAGACCCCGCCACGGAGGCCGCACTCTCAGTGGCGATAGAGCCGAACACTGACTTCACCTCCTACGAGAGTCGTGTTGCCGAACCATTGGATTCGTCCCTGGCCACGGGCTCCGAGCCGCTTGCGTCCGTGCCTATCGAATCCGATTGGGCACCGGTCATGGAGTTTACCTCCGCGGATATCTTTCAGCACTCGCCCTTTGGCGATGTGTTAAACTCGTTGAGGTCTCTCTCCCTGCCAGGAGACCCATGGCCGAACTATGTCCGGCTAGAATGGGATGCGGACGTCGAAGAAATTCGCTCCCCACCCACCACCCACTTAGTAGCCACTGTCGACGATTTAACCGACATGCTCGATTTCGACTCCGAAGACATCAACGGTACGAACGATGATGCAGGAGACAAACAAGAACCACCGCCCACAGGGCACTGGATAGCCACTTCATCACACGATATATATCTGGTGGATACACCCAAAGAAAATAATGATGAGGAACGGAAGGATGCAGCGAAGGATAGCTCCCTCAAGAAGCAACCAAGGCGACGGCGTAGGCGACGCTCCAAATCCCGCCTCGGCAAAAAAAGCGATAACAGCGCAAGAAAAAGTAACACCCCGGTCGACTCCAGAGGAAACGACGACCACATTGACCCAGCGATAGAGCAGGATGAACAAGCAAACGGCGAACATAGTACGGAGCCGCTGTCCGATCACTTTGACGCCGAGGATAAAGCTCATCAACCTCTCTTCGGAGAGGAAAACAGTCCGGACGACGATGCACACATCATCCCGGAAAGGCACTTGGAACAAGAGAACCTCCGTAGAAGGCTTATTGCCACCGCGAGGAGTCTGAAGAAGCAGAAGCAAAGGCTTAAGGCCGCGCAGAATACACTCAATAGTAGATGGAACAAAGTGCTCGACATTGAAGAAAAGTACGGTGGCAGTCACCACACAAAGAGCTATCCAAAGCGCAAGTTGTTGCCTGAATTCGATGATGAGGCCGTAGAGCCTACACAGCCGAAGAATAAAACAGCCGATCAGCCGGATTGACCACCTCATGGCCGCGATAGGGCGGCTAACGAGGCCGCACATAAGTCAACACACGATTTACGTGAGGACTTGCGCCAAAAATCTGGTATGACCAGGTCCATCTATGGATCTAGGAAGCGCGCTGCGGCACAAAATCAAAACCGAACACTACAACCGTCTGAACGCCATGATACATCCAAATACAGGGGTGCCGCACACCCCCTTTGCTTCACAGATGAGGTACTGGATCATGAATTTCCAGAGGGATTCAAGCCCGTGAACATAGAGGCGTACGACGGAACGACAGATCCTGGGGTCTGGATTGAGGACTTCATCCTCCATATCCATATGGCTCACGGAGACGATCTCCACGCCATCAAATACTTGCCCCTCAAGTTGAAAGGACCAGCTCGGCACTGGCTGAAGAGCCTCCCCTAAAATTCAATCGGAAGTTGGGAGGAGCTTGAGGATGCTTTTAGGGCTAATTTTCAAGGGACTTATGTCCGACCTCCGGACGCAGATGACATAAGTCATATAATTCAACAGCCCGGAGAGTCAGCCCGAAAGCTTTGGAATAGATTTCTTACTAAGAAGAATCAAATTGTCGATTGCCCGGACGCCGAAGCCTTAGCAGCTTTCAAACACAGCGTCCGAGACGAGTGGCTCGCCAGACACCTCGGCCAAGAAAAGCCAGGGACAATGGCAGCCCTAACAAGCCTTATGACCCGCTTTTGCGCGGGCGAAGATAGCTGGTTGGCCTGTAGTAGCACCAGCGACCCAGGCACATCTGAAGTCAGGGATGGCAATGGAAAACCACGATGCAGTAAAAGCAAGCGTCGAAATAACGAAGACAGCCCAGACAACACGGCGGTAAACGCCAGATTTAGGGGCTCTCGACCCGATCAGCGGAAAAACCCTTTCAAAGGCAGCGGAGATGGACCGTCCAGCCTAAACAAGATTCTAGACAAATTATGTCAGATTCATGGCACCTCCGATAAACCTGCAAATCGCACCCACAGAGAATGTTGGGTCTTCAAGCAGGCTGCCAAGCTAAACGCCGAACACAAGGAGAGGGAAACACCAAGTGAAGACGAGGATGAGCCTCGCCTGCAAAACACTGGGGGACAGAAAAATTCCCACCAGAGGTCAAAACAGTGAACATGATTCACGTAACAAAAAGAAGGAGCAAACATGCACTCCGAGACACATGCGCCTTAGAGCCCGTCTCCCCTACGTTCAACCCTTGGTCGGCCTACCCGATCACCTTTGATCGTAGGGATCGATCGATAAGTATCCGGCAGGGAGGATAGGCTGCCTTGGTGCTAGACCCAATTATCGACGGATACCATCTCACCCGAGTCCTCATGGACGGCGGCAGTAGTCTTAATCTGATATATCAGGACACAGTCCGCAAAATGGGGATAGACCCGACAAGAATTAGCCCAAGTAATACTACCTTTAAAGGAGTAATACCAGGCCTAGAGGCCTGCTGTATGGGCTCCCTAGTACTAGAGGTTGTATTCGGTTCTCCCGACAACTTTCGAAGTGAAAAGTTAACCTTCGACATCGCTCCATTCTGAAGCGGCTATCAAGCACTACTCAGAAGAACAGTGTTTGCTCGTCTTAACGCAATAACGCATTACGCTTCTCTTAAGCTTAAGATGCCCGGTCCACGTGGCATCATCATAGTTAGCGGAAAGGTTGAGCGTTCCTTACGCGCGAAGAACGCGTGGCGGCTCTAATAGCCAAACACTAAAATGGCCTCTCCAACCAGAATAATTGATCGGTCGTCAAGACCGCGGACACGGCTAGATGAGTCTGGCGCATCAATAGCTGTAACAACTTAGATAAACCTGAGATTGGTTTGATGGACATACCCCCATAGGCGGTACCAGGGGCTTCCCGCAAGTAAAAAGGACTAGTTCGGCTCGACCTTACTTATCTTGAATTTTAATGGTTTATTGAGAATAACCAATTTTTTGCACGACAACTTTCACCTAAGTTATTCTCTTTTACAGATGATAATCGTGCTACACCCTTCCAGGATACGACACAACAGAGAAACAGGCGCAGACGTGCAGCAGGGACCCGCTCAAAGGTTTCTTTTTAGATTAAGACCCTGTGTAAACCTTTGTTACTGTGTTTTGTTGCCTCACATCCTCCGGATACTCAGTATAGCCGAGAAGGATGCTGACATTATTGGCATTTCACCACGTCAGAATAATGCACGTACCTGGACACTCGGGGTTCATTATCAAAGGCGTTATTCAGCCCGGTATATGTTATAAAGACTGAATACCTTAGGGAGTGTTCGGCGTCACGAGTTTGGCCTTATATGCATCAGCTCCGAATCATGTCTTTGGTCAAATGTTGGGTTTGCCCGGCTCCCGTGTTTTGCTACCTTACGTTCCGCTCTATCGGCTAAGGTGGCACCGGGAGAACTACAGCGATTGTGCCCTGGTTCATCTGGACGAGCACCTCAGTAGAGAAAGCCGAAACTAACTGCCATGATAAAGCGTGAGACTGGTCAACCACTCGATGACCCATCGGAATCTTTAGGATTCCTCCGCATTAACGAAGGACTGGTTTTCCTGGTCATGTACGTACGGGCACTATATTCGGATGGCTGCGGAAATACCAGGGGATAAATAGTAGCCCCACTGTCAAACTCCTATGGTTAAGTGAAAGTGTTAAATCAATATAGTTCGATTGCCTTGTTTGCCGCGCTACCACCTCCTTAATGGACCAAGACGTTGGATCAAGTGTGAAGACGCGCTTTTGCGAACACCCCCGCATTATATGCATGGGGGCTGTCGGATTTCGGGTTCCGGCAGACCCTTGAGGTTCGAACACTGGGGTGCGCGCGGAGATCTCGCCCTTTACCTACCTGCACCCCGCCGCCTCGCTTGGATCTAAACTACAAAAGGAACAACATAGGAGATGCAAGGTTTATACTAGTTCGGGCCACCATTGTGGTGTAATACCCTACTCTAGTTTGTGGTGTGTTGGATTGCCTCTTGGGCTGATGGTGATGAACAATACAAGGAAGAACAGCCTCGCGAGGGTCTGTTCTTGGCCGGGGCGATGAACTGCTAGGGGGAGTTCAGCCGCCTTCTCTCTCTCTCTCTCTTTCTAGATTGCTTGACCTCTAGCTCTGTTCTGGATCCCGAATCAAGCTCTCCCTCTACCCTGTGGGAGGCTAGTCCTATTTATAGGTGAAGGCCCTGGGCCTCTTCCCCAAATATTGAGCGGGAAGGGCGCCAACAATTGGCCATTTTGAAGGGGAACATCTAGTACACTTATCCTGACTAAAGTTGGTCCTCGCCTGTCAAAGGCTCTGGTGGTGGCCTTGGCTTGGGCTCCACAATGACTTCCTTCCTGCCGTTGGACTGGTCTTGGTCTTGTTGCACCGAAATGGACGCCTTTGCTTGATGCTCTCGCCTGCGCTTGCTCCCTTTGCACCAAAGAGGAAAGGAGGACACTGCGGGCTGGCGCCCGCCTGGCGCCCTTGGTCGTCATGGCTTGCGTCATGGGCACCTCGTGAGGTACCCCGCCTTGATCTCTCCGCCTCCTCGCAAGCCAGCCTGATGAGGCCGTGCAGGAAGCTCCTGTCGTCCGCCCATGAATCTTGGCCCCGCGAGGGTCTTGAGCTTGTGTTGATGAAGATGGGCCATGTTGGGCCCCTTTGAGCCACGCCGCAGGCCGCAGTGAGCAAGTCTGGGACCCCGTTCCCAGAACATCGACAATAACCCCCGGCCCAAAAGGCGCCGGGCTTAGCCAAGCAGAGGCGAAGGGCAAGCTCAAGGCGTGCATGGGCCCTAACAGCCTCTGCGGCCTTAGGCGCCAGCGTGGCGGTTGATTGGGCGGGTGCCTGTCCCCCACGCCTCCTTATTTTGTGCCATGCTAGGCGGACTCGTAGTCGCACACAGCCGCTCCCCTTTTCACTGCTCGACCGTCCCCTGCTGTTCCTCCTCTCGAACTCTAGCTTCTGCTCCCAATCCAATCTCGAACCTCCCCCCCCTTCCGTTGCCATGGCTCCGACGAAGAAGGGAAGAGGGAAGAAGCCCATGCCTCCGCCTCGCTCACCGTCATCGGCGGCCCCCGCCGTCGATCGGTCGATCATACTCAATCGAGAGGGCCTGGGCAAGGTCAGCTCGTCTTTGGCCACCATCTTCAACGAATGCGGGCGGACGACGGCCTGGCCCGCGTCCCACTTCTCCATCGACAGGATAATCACCGAGGCCGACACCCTGTGGGCGGGGCTGGTTCCCCCCTTTTCCGATTTCTTCAATGTTGTGCTCTCGCACTATCAGATCCATATGATGCATTTGGGTCCCGAGTCCATCACTCTTCTTGCGGTCTTCGCCTTTGTTTGCGAGGCGATGATGGGCATCCTTCCCTCAGTTGCCTTGTTGCGCCACTTCTTCTCTCTGCGCCTTGTTGACCGCACCCAATGTTCAGGGTGTGTGAGCTTCATTGCTGCACCTGAAACAACGGCTTCAGGGATTGACTTCAGCCTTCCTCCGCCCGCGCCTGGGATCCGTGAGCGGTGGCTGTACGTGGACGTAGGGGTGTCCAGCCCCCTGTTGTCGGAGCCATCTTCGCCTGCTGTCCCCAATTCAGGCTGGGGCCAGGAGACGCTCACGAGTTCCCGGCCCGTCTTCGTCTGGCGCCGCTTTGCGTTCTTGAGGGAGCTCGGCGTGACGGCGCCCAAGGTGGTGAAGGAGTTCCTGCTATGCCGTGTTGCCCCTCTCCAACGTCACTCTCGCCGGATGTGAGCCTTCAGCGGGCGTGAAGATCGTATGAGGCTCCAGGAAGAGGACCTGACACCTGAAGCGCTGAGGAAGGTGCTCTTGGTCTTGACGGGGGACCCCACCCCTGGCAGCATCCGGCAAGGGGGGGCCTTGTTGTACCTCTGCCCTAACAGGGGCGACTTTGTAAATCAGATGCCCGTCTTCGACGAATGGGGGCTGCGCCCCGCTGGCCTCCGGGGGCCTCGCGAGAACCCAGTGGTGGTGGCCGCCCTTTCAGTCGGCCACGGCGGCTCTTCCTCAAGTGGCGGAGCAGGGAGGCATGGGCCGTCGGAGGCCGAGGGGGCCTCCGCCGGGGTGACGGCGCCAGGCGGCGCTCTTGAGGGAGCAGCTCCTGAGGCCCAGGCTGCCGCGGCTGGGGGTGGCGAGCAGCTGCCCGCAGTGCCTGCGGCTGAGGCCCCAGTTACTCTTCTTGGTGAGGTGACCGGCGGCGTGCATCAGGTGGACGCCCCCGACGCGGGTCGTCTTGACGCTCCTTCCTCGTCGCAGGCTGAACCCTGCGCTCAACTCTTGGGTCGCTTCCGTGTGGACTTGGAGGCTCTCCGGAAGAGAAGGGAGGCCTTGGGTGACGATTACCCTTGTCGCCTGCTGAAGCGTAGGAAGTACTTCGCCACCGATGAGTAAGCCTTCCCCTTTTCTAGCTCTTGATCCTTCTGTTGCTTTTACTGATCCTTGCTCCGCAGGGCCCTTCACGCCGAGCTCGCGGAGATGGCTGAGGAGTCATCCCCATTGGCTCCGCCCTCTCCACCGTCTTCGAGCACTCCGAGCAGCAGAGCCCTCGTGGTGAGGCCGGTCAGAGAGACGAACCATCCTGAGGCGCATCGCGGCCCCGCGCGCCTCGCGACCCTCCTTCGCGAGCCTTTTTGTGGCATAGCCAGCCTGCCGTGGGCTTCTCGCCTGGTCGTCGACCGTGATTGGCTGAGGTATTCCCTGCGCTCTTTTTTAGGGGATGGGCTGGCTCCAGGCCGGGCTTCTGGCGAGGCGTGCCCAGCCGTGGCGAGGGCGCCAGCCCCCAGCCCCCTGCCCGGAGGGGGGGTGCTGATTCGTGGCCCCCGGCGCTCACTTGAGGCGGATGATAGTGTGGAAGACGTACTCGAGCGTGCCCGGGAGCGTCGCGCTCTTCGCTAAGAGTTTCTTCGGAGGGCGGCTGACGCGGTGAGCCTGCTTGGTGAAGAGCTCGCTGATGAAGACGCGTGCCTTGAGGCCGAGGGCCTGCATCTGGCTGCGGAGAGGCGCGAGCTGAAGGCGGCTGTCGCCATTGCGCACCATCAGCGTGATCTTGACAATGGGGAGGCCAAGGCGTCGTTGGCGGCCTCTCGGGAGGTCCGTTCTCGGGATGTCGAGGAGGCTCGGGAAGCTGACCGGCGGCGAGAGGCGGCGGAGGAGCAGGCGCGGGAACTCCTGGCCCGATGCCACTCACTGGAGGAGTAGGTGGAGCTGCGCAAGACGGCCCTTGCGTCGATGAAGGTGGCCTCAGGCGACCCAGCAGAGCTCCAGAAGCGTGAGGAGGCGCTGACGCTGGAAGCCGCCGAACGCGCGCGTGAGTATGAGCGCCTAGAAACAAGGGAGCGCTTGGTAACGCGGGCGGAGGATGATGTCGCTGCGCGGGAAGCCCGTGTCCTGGAGGAGGTCGGACGTCGGGTGGCGATGGCGTGCTTGAACCTTGAGCACGAGTTCGAGGAGAGGCTGGGGTTGATCCGAGCTGAGGCTGAAGGTAGGACTGCTGCCTTGAGGGCCAAGCCGGAGGAAGTGACGCGGCGGGCCGATGCTTCTCGGGCCACCCTTGAGGTGGCGCAGGAGGAGTTAACTACCTCCCGTGCCGAGGTGCTTCTTCTTCGCCAACGGGTGGACGAGGCTGAGGCCGTCGCGCGACAGAATGCGGACGAGATACGCCAGCGGCGGATCCTGGAGCATGAGCACGGCCCCATGCTCACCACGCTCTGGGAGAGAGCCAACGCAGCCTTGGGTAACATCTGCGAGGCGGCTGTTGGCGAGCCGCACGCAGTTAACTACGCCGGCAACCTTCAGTTCTTCACCGACGTGGTGATGCAGCTGGAGGCACGGTCGGTGAGATCCGGCAGGTTGGTGGAGGAGAGGAGCCGCGCCCTGCTCGGGCGCGCTTTTTCTCGCGTCTTCAGCCATCTCCAGAATATGGACCCCCGCCGACCCGATGCGCCATCGCCCCGATACCCAGGCCGTCCGGGGCGACTGGGCCTTTGGGTGGAGGACAACATGGGCGCTCGTCGGGGCCTTCGCTCGAGATAACGATGGCGTGATCGTGGCTCTTGATGAAGGTGGCGTGGTGAGCGGCCCTGACTCCGCTGGTGACAACGAGAGAGCAATGGCGAGGCCGGCGGCGCCAACAACAGTTCAGGAGGTGCCCCGAGGATGCATTGGGGATTTATCCGGTGACTGCGCATCATTCCTGTTTCCTTACCTGCGAATAGAGCTCAGGTTTTGCCACAGCGGTTGTGAGAGCATTTTGGGAGGAGCCCTCATGTAAAACTTGTGTTCTGTGAATTAGTAGATGTTATATCACCCGTACGCCTGCGCCAAGTGGCTGGCTAGTTTACCTTTGTCCCGTGCGGGCCCTGAGATAGCCTGTGGAGGGCTGTGGCGTCTCAAGTGTCTCCTGATCGAACCCGCAGGATCTGCAGTAAAAACCTCCTGAGAGGATGCGGCGGCGGCAGTCTGGGCTGCACGCAAGCTAGGTCCAACCCGGCTCGCGAGGTGCTCACGAGGGGAGGCAGCTAAGGCAAAGCGGTAACCGGAACATGAGAGATTGCTCGAACGAGACTAAGCACCCCCTTCCCCAAACACACGCAAATCTCAAATTCGAATCCAACTTAAATCCAGCGGGGGAAAGCGACAACCAAAGGGAAAAGCAATGAAAGCAGAAAAAGGCCGCGTCCGGCACCTAGTCTAGTCTTGGACGTCTTCTCACCAGCGCGGAGCTAAGTGCTTCCACTGGGCGTGGGAGGGAGCCCCAGGGCCTGAGGCCGGCACCCCTTAGACTCCGGGGCGTGTACAGCCCCACTCATTATTACGTGAGAGTGTCACGGGGCGGCGAGCTTCACAGGCACTGGGCCTTCTTCACAGGTACCAGCCTTGCTTCATATCGCCAGATGAGGGCCCCGCCTTGCGCCACAATCTAGTGCCATCAACGACGACCGGAAACCAGGATGCCGCCGATGGGGTAGAGCGGTCGCCAGCCAGTTCCCAGCGACCACGGGTCCTCCGCCAGGCAGCAGGCCCCGAGGCACCTCCCAGCAGAGGCCTACCTCCGAGAACGCCTTGCTTCGAACGCCGCGGTTGTGATGCCGGATCTCGGCCCCTCTCCTGCAGCCCCCGACGCCCTCCTCCTGAGGGGTAGGAGACTACGGGAGCGGGGCAGCCACTCGCTGTGGCGACCTGCACCTCCTGTGATTCATGATTAGCGTATGCCTGCTCCTGAGGAATTAGCGGTACCCGATAATCGTCGCTTCCAGCGTGGCCGGCGGGGCCTTCACGGGGCTCCTGAAAGAGCTCAGCTTCTATCGCCTCGTCCCCCCAGCTTGGGCTGAGGAGCGAGCCTTGTTCACCCTCATGCTGGTGCCCTTGGTCCATCATGTGGGGCATGTATTCTTCTGGGGCCGTCATCCCGAAGGTCGCGCCATAGTGCTCCGCGTGCCATGCAGCTTTGCTTGAGGCGCCCACCAGGGGGTGGTAGCGCAGCGGCCCACTAGGGCCGTGGGTCGCGGCGAGTCCTTCTTCGCTGGCCGGGAGCGGAGGCAGCGCTGCCGCTAGCCCGGTGCTGACAGCTTCGCTGGTGTTGGAGTAACCTTGGAGCCCGCAGCCGCGTGTGGAGCCCCCGCGCGGGCCGCCCTGGACCTGAGGTGGGAGCTAGGTGCAGAAGGGGTGAGCCCCCGAGGTGGCAAAGCCCAGGAGCTCTGCCACCCACTCTAGCAGCACGTCGCGGCCGCTTTCCAGCAGCCTGCACTGCAGTAGCTCCCGGGCCACCGTGAGCGCGACCCTCGAGTTCGCCTGCTCCCGGCGGGTGTACGGCGTCGCGGCCGCGGCGTGGTTGGAGGCCCTCGCTGCCGACCACGCCTGCCGCAGCATGAGAGCTGTCGAAGCCTGTCTGCGTCGCTCGCGGCCCGCAGCGCCCTGCGGACCGCGAGCTGCCTGGGGCATGGGGTCGCCCAAGGCGAGCGGCTCTGCATGGGCGGGCCAAGCCGCCCAAGGACCGGGGTTGCCCGCCTGGTCGCCGGACATGATGATGACGAAGCGATGGGACACGAAGCGGCAGGAGGTGGATCCCGGTGCACCCCTACCTGGCGCGCCAAATGCTGGATTTCAGGTTCCGGCAGACCCTTGAGGTTCGAACACTGGGGTGCGCGCGGAGATCTCGCCCTCTACCTACCTGCACCCCGCCGCCTCGCTTGGATCTAAACTACAAAAGGAACAACACAAGAGACGCAAGGTTTATACTAGTTCGGGCCACCATTGTGGTGTAATACCCTACTCTAGTTTGTGGTGTGGTGGATTGCCTCTTGGGCTGATGGTGATGAACAATACAAGGAAGAATAGCCTCGCGAGGGTCTGTTCTTGGCCGGGGCGATGAACTGCTAGGGGGAGTTCAGCCGCCTTCTCTCTCTCTCTCTTTCTAGATTGCTTGACCTCTAGCTCTGTTCTGGATCCCGGATCAAGCTCTCCCTCTACCCTGTGGGAGGCTAGTCCTATTTATAAGCGAAGGCCCTGGGCCTCTTCCCCAAATATTGAGCGGGAAGGGCTCCAACAATTGGCCATTTTGAAGGGAAACATCTAGTACACTTATCCTGACTAAAGTTGGTCCTCGCCTGTGAAAGGCTCTGGTGGTGACGACGGCTTGGGCTCCACAATGACTTCCTTCCTGCCGTTGGGCTGGTCTTGGTCTTGTTGCACCGAAATGGACGCCTTTGCTTGATGCTCTCGCCTGCGCTTGCTCCCTTTGCACCAAAGAGGAAAGGAGGACACTGCGCGGGCTGGCGCCCGCCTGGCGCCCTTGGTCGTCATGGCTTGCGTCATGGGCACCTCGTGAGGTACCCCGCCTTGATCACTCTGCCTCCTCGCGAGCCAGACTGATGAGGCCGTGCCTGAGCAAGCTCCCTGTCCTCCGCCCCGCGAGGCTTGGCCCCTCGCGAGGGTCTTGAGCTTGTGTTGATGAAGATGGGTCGTGCTGGGCCCCCCTTTGATCCATGCCGCAGGCCTTGAGCGAGCAAGTCTGGGACCCCGTTCCCGGAAACGCCGACAGGCTGAAGCTGAAGCAGCATTGCAAACTTTCAGGTTATATACATATATACATAAACGATCGCACAGGAGGCATAATAATACATTCAGGCAAAAGTATAAACACATCCTTTATAGTTCAAATAACATTGTTCTTACAATTGGGATACATGTCACTAGAACATGATACTCTTCGAGCACTGAGCCTCTATTAAACGAGTGCCTTCTAGGACTTCTTCAAAATAGTGCTCGGCAGAAACCTGTCCTACGGCCAGATTCTGGGTTGCAATCGTGGTGGCGTCCATCTCCGCCCAGTATGTCTTGACACGGGCAAGAGCCATCCGCGCACCCTCTATGCACGTCGACCTCTTTACAGCATCAATATGCGGCACAGCACCAAGGAATTGTTGCACAAGAACAAAATAACTATTCGGCCTTGATCCCTCCGGCCAGAGACGATCCACGACAGACCTCATGGCATGCCCGGACAACCTATGGAGGTCGGCCCACTCGGCCGTTTGCTCATTTAACAGCAGTGGACGCGCTGGAGCATGGAACTGCGACCAGAACAACTTTTCCACTTCGTGATCTTTTTAATCTCCGAAAAACTTGGTCGCATCAGCAGCACTCGCTGCCAAATCCAGGTACGCGTCCGCAGAACTCCATAAATGATCCAGAAGGGCATACTTAGGATCTCCGAACTTCGTCCGCAACAAAAAGGGCTTCCCAGCCGTGATATTTCCGGCTTGACGTAGCTCCTCCTTCGCCGCCCTGATTTTAGAGAAGGCTTTCTCGGCTGCTACCATGGCTTTCTCCAGGTCCGCCGTCTTCCTTTGGATTTCCTTTTCAAGAAGCTCATAGCGGTCGGTGGCGTCTTTCAGCGCAACAACCATCTTGGCTATTTTCTCTTTGCTCTCGCTATGCGCAGCCTGTTCGGCTTTTAACTCTTCGACCGCCTTTAGGGCGGCCGCATCACTCCTCCTGGCTTGTTCCTTGGCTCGGGCCAGTTCCGCCCGAAGGGTCTCCACGGCGGCAGCTCCATCTACAGTCACAGCGTATTATAGATACTAGCATTATGCTCCTCTTAATATATGTTGACCATTGCCGAATACATACCTTGTGCCTCGTCAGGCCGCTTGTTTACAAGCACGATGTCGTCATCTGCCGCATCAAGTTGCCGCTTTAGTTCGGCAAACTCACCAGTCCGGCTAGCCACCGGACACTCAGCCGCCTGCACATGAAAGCAGCACGGTTATTACCTGGGACTATGATCCTCTATTTGCCATCTTTTTCGACAGCAACCAGAGTCTCAAGGGCTACTATCTGCATAGGGCACACCTAGCGTGTGCGGTACCGCAAAAAATATACATGTTACTTTACGTACCTCAAAGCCTCTTAGCAGGCTCATAAAAGCTTCATGCAACCCGCTTTCGGCGGATGAAATCTTCTCAACCACCATACCCATTAACGTACGGTGTGCTTCTGAGATTGCCGCTTGCTCCAGAAGATTACGCAGTGAGTCTGGTCGCGCACCAGACAGGTTCGGACTCTTTTTGCTGCTCCCCTTAGGAGCCGAATACTCCAGACTCCGGGCAGCCGAAGGGTTACCTTTCGGCTTTGGTGGATCAGGAGAAACCCTTCGTGACGACACCTCGGGGTCGCCCGCCTCATTACGCGGGGAAGCATGGGGAGGCGTTTCGCTCTCCATCATCTCCGGAAGAAGATCCCCCGAAGATGAACTCCGTAGAGAAGGGCTATGATCCGAACTACAAGACATATGGCTCGGTTATTGTTCTCATAAGTAAAGCAGGGTATATTTACTATGGAGTGCTTATGTTTACTTACAGCTCGATGGAGGGCTGGTCCCCTTGCGGATACTGTGCGGTAAGGATGCCCTCCGGGGTAGGGCCTCCTGACAAGGGTTTCTTCCCTTGTTTGGAAACCATTGTTTCCAAGTCTTCAGAGGCGGCCCTCTTCCTTCCTTGGGGAGAAGGAATTTTAGATTCTTCTCCCTGGTTATCCTCCTTCGCGGAGGCACTAACTCCCCCAGTTTGGATGAATAGTGAGTGTGGCCCACTTTCGGCTGCTTTATTCCCCCCTTTACCTTCCCCTGATGGCACTTGATAAGGCGCGAGCTCAAGCATTCTGGCCAGTACTGGATCTGTTGATCCTTCAGGAAGGGGAGCCCAACACCTGATCATCTTCGCCTTTTTTACCCAGTCCTGGTCAAAGAGCGACTTTTCAGAATGATGTTGTGATAAATAAAGAGACAGTGTGTTCGGCCGAGGAACTACTTACTTGGGTATCTGGACGATTGCAGCTCAGACCCGCATCCTCGATGGTGTCCGGACACTTTATTTGTGATCCGAAGAACAATCTGTACATCTCTTCGTGCGTCATGCCGAAGAAGTGCTGAATAGCTGGTGGTCCTTCCGGGTTAAACTCCCACATACGGAGAGGTCGACGTTTGCAGGGCAGGACTCGATGAACTAGCATGACTTGCATTACCTTGACAAGGCTGACATCTCTCTCGAGGAGATCTCGGATGCGACTCTGCAATGTCGGCACATCATTTAACGGCCCCCAGTCCAGCCCCTTGTTGACCCATGACGCCAGTTGTGGCGGGGAGCCTGAACGGAAGGCAGGGGCGGCTACCCACTTAGTACCACGGGGAGCTGTGATGTAAAACCACTCCCGTTGCCATAAGCTGGACACCTCCTGGAAGGAACCCTTTGACCATGGAACATCGGCGCCTTTGCTTATTACGACACCTCTGCATACTGCGTGTCGCCCATTAATCATCTTCGGCTCCACATTAAAGGTCTTGAGCCATAAGCCGGAGTGTGGGGTGACGTGGAGGAAGGCCTCACACATGACGATGAACGGCAAGATGTGAAAGATGGAATCCGGGGCCAGATCATGGAAATCAAGCCCGTAATAAAACATGAGCCCTCTAAGAAAGGGATCTAGACTACCTAGCCCTCGGAGGAAGTGGGAGACAAATACGACACTCTCGCTGGGTTCAGGAGTGGGAATGACCTGCCCTCGAGTAGGAAGCCTGTGCGAGACTTCAGCGGTCAGATACCTGGCTTCTCTTAGCTTCTTGATGTCCTCCTCTGTGACACAGGAGGGCATCCACCGACCTTGAAGGTTGGATCCGGACATGATTGCGGGTTCGAAGTGCCTAGCCTGAGCCTTGGGTGTTGGAACTCAAGGTGGGGGAAGGGTTCGATTGAGTGCGAGAAGAAAAGGACAGGCCTTAGCCTCTTTATAAAGAGGGTGAATATCACTCCGCGTGACCGTTTGGATCTTGCCTAAAATCGAGGAGTCATACCAATGGGCACGATTGGGTTACCCGCACCCGTATTGATGAGAATCCCGTGATAAGAGGGACACGATCTCTGCTTCGACAAGACGTGCCAATAAAACTGCCTCATGAAACGTGCAATGGCAGGCTGGGAGAAACGGTTCGAATAAAGGCCGAGCCATGGTGTGATGCCACATTATGAAAAGTTGTCAATAGATTAGATTTGTGGAAATATTATTTTCTCTACGGTGGTATGTGGAATTTGTTTTGCAGAGCCGGACACTATCCTTGTGTTCAAAATCTTCTATGGAATATTCAGAGGAGGAACCCGCCTTGCAATACCGAAGACAATCTGCGCGCCGGACTCATCGTCATTGAAGCCTGGTTCAAGGGCTACTGAGGGAGTCCTGGATTAGGGGGTCCTCGGACAACCGGAATATCCTTTGGCCGGACTGTTGGACTATGAAGATACAAGATTGAAGACTTCGTCCCGTGTCCGGATGGGACTCTCCTTGGTGTGGAAGGCAAGCTTAGCAGTACGGATATGTAGATCTCCTCCCTTGTAACCGACTTTGTGTAACCCTAGCCCCCTCCGGTGTCTATATAAACCGGAGGGTTTAGTCCATAGGACAAGAACAACAATCATACCATAGGCTAGCTTATAGGGTTTAGCCTCTTCGATCACGTGGTAGATCAACTCTTGTAATACTCATATCATCAAGATCAATCAAGCAGGAAGTAGGGTATTACCTCCACCAAGAGGGCCCGAACCTGGGTAAACATCGTGTCCCCCGCCTCCTGTTACCATCCACCTTAGACGCACAGTTCGGGACCCCCTACCCGAGATCCGCTGGTTTTGACACCGACACTCTCCCCTCCAAGCAACTCTCTCTTCCCCTCCTCTGCTCTCTTCCCCGAGCGGAGCTCGCCATCGCTGCTCATCACCACCACGGCCACCGTGCCCCGCCGACTCACCAGCATGTCTAGAGGCTCCGTCGTCGTCGTCTTCGTCTGCCCAATGGAAGGAACCGAGTGGATCTGCCCTAAGACGAGTGGCTCGTCGTCGTTCCCCTCCTCGGATGCCGGAGATCGCCGCCGACGCCCGCCTGCTCCAGCCCTTCCCCGAGCCCGCTTCAGCGCCCCCTACACTCGCTGTGAGCTCCTCCCCCGAACCCCCCTCTTCTCGGTCTCGTTTGCGGGCCCTGGCTGCCGTTCCGCCGTGGCCGAGCTCCGGCCGCCGCCCCAAGTGGTCGTCGCCGTAGTTATCGAGCTCGGCTCGCCCAGCCGCCTGCTCCATTGGATGCGGTGCATGTCCAGCAGCTCGTAGGGCCAAACCGTGAGCCGATTGGTCGTCGGATGGCAAACTCGACGCCTCTGTCATGCGGAATGGTTGTCGTCGGCCAAATTCCAGCGAGGCTGACGTGGCGACATCATTAGTTGCTAATGACCCACTATTTAACCCCTCCAGTGACACAAACAGCTGGGCCCCACACCTTAATTAACCATAGGGTTAGTTCCCTTCTTAAGTTAAGCTAATGACCGTGGCCCACTGGTCAGTTTGACCTTGCCACCTCAATGTTGACCTGTCCCCACTGGTCAACCTCTGCTGCTGACCCAGTTACACCGACATGCGGGACCCACTGTTCAGGTTTGACCTGGCTCAGCGTAGTTAACCTGCTGACGTTATGCTTACACAATGCTGACGCAGTAATCACTTTTCTGGAATTGAAATAAATCTTAAATGATTTATTTATTTTAGAAAAAAATCCTAAACTTCTAAAAATCATAGAAATACAACTGTAACTCCAAATGAAATAATTTATATATGAAACATTATCAGAAAAAATCCAATCTATCCATCTGTACCATTTTCATGCATGACAAAGCAACGTAACCTTGCTATATAGATGAAAAACATGATAATGCACTTTATAAATTCATAACTTGAGTTTGAATTTGAACCCTTGGTTCAAATTACCTCAAACCCTTCTGGTTTTAGTTGCATTAGCTCAAATCACAGCATATTTCCATGTCATGAACATGCATCATACTATTGCATTGCATTGATTGTGTTTCTTCCTTGTTTGTCGGTGCTTGACCCCTCTCAGTAGACGTGGTTCTGACGATGAGTTCGATGACACCACTGAAGAGTTATACTATGTGCAGAAGTGCCAGGCAAGCAAAACCCCCCTTGTTCATTCCGATACAATCCCAGTATCTCGCTTCTGCTCTCTTTTACTGCATTAGGACAACAACGCTTCAACTGTTACATGCTGCGGTAGTTGAACCCCTTTCCTCTGCATGACCTGTCATTGCCACAGTAAATAGATGAAACCCACTAGCATGAGTAGGAGTTGTTTGAGCCCTGATGTGCCTACTCATTCATGCTTATTGTCATGCCTGCTACTGCTTAGAGTTGAGTCAGGTCTGATTCATTAGGGATGAATTGGAATATGGTGAACATGTCCTACTGTTGAGAGCTAAGTGTGTGAACACGATTTGGTAAAGGTAGCGGTGAAAGGCCATGTAGGAGTACATGTTGGGTTGTCTCATTCAAACCGTCTTTAGGAACCGAGTTATGTGTTTGTGATCCATGAACTGCTACTACCACGCATTGGAATGCTTAAGTGCCCCTCTCGACTTATTAATCGCCTTGATCTTTGTCCAGCAGTTGCAACTAGTTTCTGGTGTTTGTAGGATATGTGTTGGGGGCCGTGCGTAGCGCTGACCCTAGGGGTGGGCTATGACGCGGTAGAGACACAAGGCACGGTGTACCGGGACGCCGGTTTGGTGCCTCTGGAACCCTGCTCTCATCGTTTGGGGCCGTGAGTGAAACCCCGGCCGGATCTCCTTGCGGATGGAACCCGAATAGGCGATAAACATGGACTAGAGACTTGTGTGGTTAGTCAGGTCGTGGCCGACACCCTCGCTGGGCTTCCGCATGAAGGTTGTCGAGTACATGTCATGTAAACGGCAATAAGTGGTGAGAGCGTGTGTGAAGAAGTACACCCCTGCAGGGTTAACATTATCTATTCGAATAGCCGCGTCCGTGGTAAAGGACTTCTGGGTTGCCTATACAGTTCATAGACAAGTGAAAGTGGATACTCTAAAATGCACAAGATAAGCGTGAGTGCTATGGATGGCGTTCTCGTAGGGAGACAGGAGCGGGTCCATAGTGGTGTATTGATTGGTGAATATGTGGACTCGTGTGCGCCACCTCCAAAGAGTTACTTGCGGTCGTAGTACAGGATAGCCACTGAGTCAAAGCTGGCTTGCTGCAGTTAAACTCCACCACCCCCTTTGTTGATACTGATGCATATGTAGCTAGTTCTGATGTTGGGTACATTTGTACTCACGTTTGCTTAATTTATGTTTTTGAAGAGAGACTTCAGTATCACTAGTAGTTCCGCGTGGACTTCGACATTTAGCTTGTTACCTCAGCTACGATCTTGCACCCTTGGGAGGGTCTTGTAGACAGTCAGGCTTCTCAGCCTTTTTCATTTGTAGTTGTCTGTACTCAGACATGTTTATGCTTCCGCTTGTGCTTGTGGCTTGTATGACTTAAATGATGGGTCATGATACCCATGTTTGTAATATCTGGCTCCTCGGAGCCTATTGAATAAATAATTTGAGTCATAGAGTTTTGTTGTGATGCCATGTTGTATTTGCACATATCGAGCATATTGTGTGTATGTTATTGAAATGCTTGGTATGTGTGGGATCCGACAACCTAGTAGTTTATTCTTGGTAGCCTCTCTTATAGGGAAATGTCTCCTAGTGCTTCCACTGAGCCATAGTAGCTTGCTACTGCTCTGGAACACTTAGGCTGGCCGGCATGTGTCCTTCTTCGTTCCTGTGTCTGTCCCTTCGGGGAAATGTCACGCGTTGTTCCTTTAAATCCTTGTAGCTTGCTACGATTTGGGTTCATACATTGATGAACGACACGTTCGTTGCTGGGTCGTGTATGCCTGTCCCTGTAAGTTAGTGCCACCTTGGGTTTACGACTAGTCATGTCGGCCCGGGTTCTCTATCATATGGATGCTAGCGATACTATCATATACGTGAGCCAAAAGGCGCAAATGGTCCTGGGCCAGGTAAGGTGGCACCCGTGGGAATACCGTGCGTGAGGCCCCAAAGTGATATGATGTGTTACATGCTAGATCGGTGTGACTTAGGATCGGGGTCCTGACAGCTTTGGTATCAGAGTCTGACTGCCTGTAGGTTTACCAAGCCAAACTGGTCGAAGTTGAGACTAGAAATGCTTTAGTTATATAAGGGAATTGATTGTGGATGGGAACGTAAGGCTCTTTTTACTCCTTTACCTTATGCCCTTCTGATCCGAGTCATCCTATTTTTTCCTACGGGGTTAAGGAACTAGGCTTTCTCTTCTTTCTATCATGATCACGTGGTACTAATCCATAGACTTATAGGAATGATGGATTCAAGTCTCAGTTCAGCTCCTACTACTTCCGTGTGTTCATAGCTGGCCTCGGAACCTTGATATTGTGATGTTGAGTGGTTATGCCACCATTTTGCAGGATGTGTCAAATCTTTTTGAGCATTTACAGCCGTTATGCTGTCCGAGTCATCCCAGGTTTCTAAATAGTCTGATGCACTTGCAAATCATTCCTCCATGTTCCCGATGTTCCTTTGGGCCAGATTAACCACACTAACCAGTGCGTTAAGGAACTCCATTGCCTCGACATATATGTGGGAGCTATTATTACGACCCTAGGTGTCTAAGAGAATCACCTAGTAATCTAGCCATGTTTTGTGTTCCCAGTGTGATGATTCTGGCCGTCGTTCTCGAAAGCATCCCGTGATGTTATTAGTTAGTAGGTATTCCCTTCTTGGGTTCTTGAACCCAAGATTCACTCTGCTTACCTCGTGTTGATAGTGTTTGCTCGTTCTTCTAGGATATTAGCAACCTTTGTGATAGTCTTCGAGGTTCGTGGTATATCGTTCTTCCAAAACCATGAACCGATATGGCAGAAGTTCTTTTTAACCAAAAGATCACAATAAGAGTGCTCTTGACGAGTTCTCTTGATGAGTTCTCCATTCTATATTGTGACTCTGGTAGATCTACCCTTCTGCATGGGTTATCCGGAAGAAACCAGTCGAACTTGGTTCGACATGCTGATCTATGCATCCACAACTCAGAAAGTTATATGTTCCTTGAGTTGTCCCTCCTCGGCTGTATTCCGACCATCATCTATCAATTGATAGTCAAGAGTGTGTGTGCATTCGTGTTCATCGATGCCTATTATTCTTGTAGTCCGTCAAGCCGTTCTATTTCAGAATGACTAGGAGAAGCAAACTCCAGCACCTCATCCATTTCTTGGAGTGGTCGAAGAAGTTGTATTCCGCAGATCAAAATGCCAATCCAGCTTTGTTCTGTTCTACACTGGAGTATTACCCTCTTTTGTTAATAATATCATAGCAATTGCACACCATCTTATGAATTCTTGATGTAGTGATACCTCTCACCATCATTATTCATTTCTCGGCCCCAGGTTGTTGAAGCCGGAATGCTGACAAGTGAACCATGATGCGTGAAATCAATACTCCTAGCAACCCCGTTGCTAGGTAGTTAAAGAACGATAATTTCATTCTTAGGGTGCTGATTACTGAATCACCATCATGGGATTGATCGTTCTACCTAGTCCTTATTTCCGGTGCACTCTTAGATCAATGAGTTAGGATTGTGTCAATCCTTGCTTATTTGATCATATCATCTTGCCCTAAAAAGCAAGATTGTTCTCGCGCTTAGTAACATATCAGTGGTTCGTGATTTTCCAAATATCTTCACGGGAGTATCACCAGGTTGGCCCTGACTATTATGTTGAGCTCGTGATCAAGTTGGTTTCTTGTAAACCACCCCTTCTCCAAGAATCTGTGTTGGATACCCTGAGCTAGTTGGCTAAGCTGAACAACAACTTGGAGAGTTGGAAGATGGAAGCTTGTCCGACTTAGTTTATCACTAAGGGATATCTTTTTGTGTGTGTGTTGAAGAAAGATGATATCCTCGTTGATTGATCCTCGTGATGAGTTGCCGGTGCTATTGTCTTATCTAATCTTTGATTTGAGCATGGGCTATCATCAAATCAAATCAGAACCAACGATGTTCGTAATGTTGTCTTACTCGTGGTTGTTTCCTCGAGCATACACCATTATATCTTTTGGGTCTGACCAGTGCTATTACCTTGTTCACATAATTGTGGAATTCCATTTTTATGGAAACCTGGATGAATTGTTGTCGAACCCATCGGCAACATTTTTACCTTCTCCATGATTCGTGTTGAACATTAAGATAGTGTTAGAAACTTTCATAGACATTATCTTCGTGCTAGCCCATGAAGTATATGTTTGATGTAAGAAGAAACTTCCTCTAAGTTCATGTGCATTTGATGCAAGTTGTCGTCGTGAATTTGAGAAAGTTTGTTTTTCTTCCATTGGAATCGTCCCAAGTCAATTATGCATGTGTGAATGTATTATATGGTTTGGTAGATTAATTACCTCCACTCCATATGTATTCCCTAGCACACCAAGCCACTGGTTGACTTTTTCAAGGAAAAGGAGTTGTTGCGCTAATCCTAGGTCATGCACAAGACTTCGTTACCCTCAGTGACGGTTCCCAACCAGAACTCGATAGCAATTTTGTTGTAAGATTTCTATGTGGCCACGATTGTCTTGGACATCTGTTCACATGTATCTTGCAAACCAGCTCATGTTTTTGAGCTTACTTCCGTAGCTCATTTCCTGAGAATCTCGCAACATCGTCTCGTCGATTTGTGTTGCAAACTTTCTTTTCCAGACATCCTATCTGAAATATCATGTTACCAACCATATCCGAATCTTAGGCAGATATGATGGTTGGAAAATTTCCAAGATCTATGATGTAGGCCCCGACAAGGTTGATGTTTTGGCCGACACACCTAGCTGGAAGATCTAGTATTGTAGCATCTTGACTGAGCAATTTGACCATCTTCTCCATGAGGTTGTTGTGCGACTTATTTTAGAAGTTGTTCCTTATGGATCCTTTGTTCTCCCGAAGTCAGACCTTTACTTGATGTTCCAGATACCAAATGGTATTGGGTTAAGCTGGTACATCAAGGAGAACATTAGAAGCGGAGTGTTAAATGTCTCTCGGTCGATCATCTAGATTTCGTTTCCTTGGCATCGCTAAGGTGAAATATGAGAAAGTGTTGTCTTCCCTTGCATCTGCATTCTCCATCATTGTTCATCATGGTAGTATGATGTTGTAACGCCCCGGATTCGATGCGCCAGGTGTCCGTCAGTTATTCGTCGTCTTTGCCATGTCATGTGCTTGCGTGTCTCTCTTTGCCATGTCATCATATGCATTTCATATCTTGTCATCATGTGCATTTCATTTTGCATACGTGTTCGTCTCATGCATCCGAGCATTTTCCCCGTTGTCCGTTTTGCAATCCGGCACTCCTATGTCTCCCGGCGCCCCTTTTACCTCTTTTCATGTGCGGGTATTAAACTTTCTCGGAATGGACCGAGGTTTGTCAAGCGGCCTTGCTATACCACCGGTAGACCGCCTGTCAAGTTTCGTGCCATTTGGAGGTCGTTTGGTACTCCAACGGTTAACCGGGTAACCGTGAAAGCCTCCTTCTCTTTGCAGCCCAACACCCTTCCAAAGTGGCCCAAAACCCAGCAAACTCCCCTCCATGCTCTCGGTCGTTCGATCACGATCGCGTGGCCGAAAACCGTGCTCCATTTGGACTCTCCTAGCTCCCTCTACCTATAAAACTAGATCCCTCCCCGAAATTCCGGGTCCAAACCTACACTAACCTTCCCCTGCGCGCCGCCGGACGCATCTCCCCGGCTGCCCGGACATGTCCGCCGCTCCCCTCCACGTCGTCCGGCCAATGGCAAGCCGCCACCTCAGCCCCCGCCGCCGCCTCAGCTAACCCGAAGGCGACACGTCAGCGCGCCCGTGCCCACTTCGCCGCGGGCCGCCGAACCCATCTGAGGCCCTCCCGGCCCGTTCGGCCGCCGCCGCCCGCCAGCGCCCGCGCCACCAGTCGCGCCCGCGCCTCCGGGCCCGCTCTCCGCCCTCCACGCAGCTTCGCCGCCGGCGCAACCTCCACGCTGGCGCCCGCGCCGCCGCTCGGCCTGCTGCCACCGCGCCTCGCCGCCCGGCGCGCCTCTGTCTCCGCCGCGGCCCCTCCACCTCTCCGCCCGACCTCCCGCCGCTCCGGCCATGGCGCGCCGCAGCCATCTCCGCCTCGGCGGCAGCGCCGCCCAGCGCGCGCCGCACCCGCCGTCCGCCTCCGGCCGGCGTGCGCGCCGACCCGCCGCTGGTGGCGCGCCATCGCGCCAGGCCCTCCCGCCCGGAGCTCGCCGGAGACCTCGCCGGCACCGGACCCGAAAGATGGACCAGATCCACCAAGGGCCCGAACCAAACGCCTCCCCGCGCCCTGGATACCACCGTCCCGCTCCGTCCTCATCCACGTTTTTCGCGGGGTATAAATTCCTCCAAGTCCCAGATTGTGTATATTTTGTTGCATTTTCATCATGCCATAACTCTGCATCCGTGGCTCCATTTTGTGCGTATAATATGTCAAAATGTTCGCCTCAAAGAGTAGATCATTTCATTCCATTGCATCATTTGCATTTGAGCTCATCTTGAAGCCCTAAATGCTGTTAGAAGAGTTCTATGTGATGTTAGTTTCTGTTTCTTAACAGAACATGCACTTTTGTCATTTTTGCCATGATTGATGTGTGGACCCTATGAACTTGAGTCCTACATGTGTTTTGCAATATGTCATGTCATAGTTCCAGGGGTGTATACCATGTATTTTTGTGATCTCTGTGGTGACTAGCACAAGCATGCAAACTAGGTGTCTTGTTGTTGCTGATTTCAGCCCTGTTCTGCTGATATTTTTATGCCATGTTAACTTGATGCTACAGAGAGTTCCATGCATATTTTGAGATACTTCAGTAAGGATGTTTTGCTAAACATGTCTTGCTCTATCCATCCATGCCCTTTTTTTCAATTATGGAGTGCCATAGCTTGAGTCAATCGAGCTCTACTTTTTCTATAAAACGTTCCTGGCAGATTGTTTACATGTTATTCAATTTTGCCAAGGTTGTTGTAGTTGATCCTTGCATGCTATGTTGTTGTTCTTGCCATGTATAGCTTCTATACCATGTATTCTTACTGTTGGTTGCCTTTCCATGCCATGTATTGCTCTGTGGTGAGTGGTTCAAGCTCACCAACATGCCTACTTATCGTTGTTCCTGCCTTGTATGAATCTGTAATATAACTTGCCATGTTTACATGGGTGCCATCATATTTTCTGTGCCCTTTTGGCTCATGGTCAGTAAGGGACTTTTGTTCTATGCAATTAGTAGATTCAGGCCATGCCTTTGTTTGTCATGTTAAGTTCCTGTAACATGTTGTTTGATAGCTCTAAACATTGCAACCTGATGTTATTTTCTGCCAAGTCTGAAACTGTTATTATTTGCAATCTTGCCATGTGTTTTTGAGCATGTTCTAGTGATTTCTGGAGATGGTTCAGTGTTCATGTTTTGTAATGCTTTACCTGTACATCATTCCCATGCCTTTTGTTATTATGTTGAGGTCCTGTAGCTTGTTGTTTTGATGCTTGCAATATGCCTAGTTGCTGTTTTGGGCAGATTGTTGTCATATCTTGTATAGGGTGTATGTGTTGAACCGTTGCCCCGTTTTGAGTGTGCTCTATATGAAACTTGCTTGTTTTTGCATGTAGTTTCATATTATCATGTTGCATCCTTGTTTTGAGGTGTTTTCTTGATGTTTGGGTGCATTTTGCATCAATGCCATGCTTATGTTGTTTTGCTCATATCTTCTAGGCCGTAGCTCCGAATTAAATGAACTTTATATGTAACTTGACTAGAATTTCGTGTAGATCATCGTGGTGCATCTTAACTTGCTGCTTAACAACTTGAACATAAGGTTTATTCAGATCTGGACCAATTTCGAAATTTGCATATGAGGACTTACCGGAATTGTTCTATGTTGTTTCCGGCCTCATTTAAACTTGTCTTGTTGTGTTGCTCTTGCATGCATCATCTCTTGCCATGAGTAGCTTCATCTAGATTTTTCATGCATCATGTTTGTTTGTGCATCATGTCTTGTTCATGTGTGGTGTGTTTACTATGTTGTGTGCTTCTTCTTGTTAGTTCCTGTTTCGTTGCGATCGTGAGGATTCGTTCGTCTACGCTTGGTTTGTCTTCATGGCTTCATCTTCTTCATGGAATCGTTCTTCTTCCTAGCGGGATTTCAGGCAAGATGACCGCTACCCTGGATCTCATTACTATCTTTGCTATGCTAGCTGCTTCGTTCTATCGCTATGCTGCGTTACCTATCACTTGCTGCTCAAGCCTCCCAAATTGCCATGAACCTCTAACTCGTTGTCACCTTCCTAGCAAACCGTTGTTTGGCTATGTTACCGCTTTGCTCAGCCCTTCTTATAGCGTTGTTAGTTGCAGGTGAAGATGAAGTTTGTTCCTTGTTGGAACATGGAGATGTTGTTCATTGTTGGAACATGTTTACTTGTGGGGATATCACAATATATCTTATTTAATTAATGCATCTATATACTTGGTAAAGGGTGGAAGGCTCGGCCTTATGCTTGGTGTTTTGTTCCACTCTTGCCGCCCTAGTTTCCTTCATATCGGTATTATGTTCCCGGATTTTGCGTCCCTAACGCGGTCGGGTGATTTATGGGACCCCCTTGACAGTTCGCTTTGAATAAGACTTTTCCAGCAAGGCCCAACATTGGTTTTACCATTTGCCTGACCTATTACCTTTTTTTTCCCTTGGGAGTCGCGCTCTCAAGGGTCATCTTCATTTTAGCCCCCCCCCCCCCGGACCAATGCTTGTCTAAGTGTTGGTCCAAACTAGAGTGCTTTGCAGCGCCACCTCGGGGAAACTTGAGGGCTGGTTTTAGTTATACGGACTGCTCATCCGGTCGTGGCACAGGGACGAGATCTGCGGCTACTACCGTGGTGTCGGCACGCCGGGAGGTCTTCTGGTCTTGTTTTATTGCTGTCGAAATGTCTTGTAGCAGGATTCGAGACTGATCGGGTCTTCCGGGAAAAGGAATATCCTTCGTTGATCGCGAGAGCTTATCATGGGCTAAGTTGGGACACCCTGCAGGGTTTTGAAGTTTGAAAGCCGTGCCCGCGGTTATGTGGCAGATGGGAATTTGTTAATGTCCGGTTGTAGAAAACCCGAAGTTGATCTTAATTAAAATACACCAACCGTGTGCGTAACCGTGAGTGTCTCTTTTCGGGGTTGATCGAGAGGAGAACACGGTTTCTGGGTTATGTTTGACGTAAGTAGGAGTTCAGGATCACTTCTTGATCATTACTAGTTGACGACCGTTCCTTTGTTTCTCTTCTCGCTCTCATTTGCGTATGTTAGCCACCATATATGCTTAGTCGCTGCTGCAACCTCACCACTTTACCCCTTCCTTTCCTACTTAAGCTTTGCTAGTCTTGATACCCATGGTAATGGGATTGCTGAGTCCTCGTGGCTCACAGATTACTACACCACCAGTTGCAGGTACAGGTTGCGATGCTCATGACGCGAGAGCGATGTTTACTTGTTTTGGAGTTCTTCTTCTGCTTCTTCTTCGATCAGGGGATAGGTTCCAGGTCGGCAGCTTGGGCTAGCAGGGTGGATGTCGTTTGAGTTTCTATTTATGTTCCATCCGTAGTCGGATGTCGATCTCATGTATATGATGTTGATGTATTCTTGTGGCACTTGTGCCTTATGTATGTATCCCCATCTATTATGTAATGTTGATGTAATGATATCCACCTTGCAAAAGCGTTTCAATATGCGGGTCTATCCTTGGTGGGACCGTCGAGTTCCTTTTGGATAGGGTCGCATATTGGGCGTGACAGATGTGTTGCCAGGATCCTTGGTACGGATGTTGGTAAGATCTTGATGAGTATGGAAATTCTCAAGTTCTTGAAAGCACGCTCAGTTACTAGGTTATATCCTTGGTATCAATTGGAATGTGCCTCCCGTTTGCCGAGTTGTTCTATAACTCTAGTTTCTTTTCCAAACTGAGTATGCCACTCCTTCGAACTCCTTCAAATGATTATTTATGAATTGCCTCAACCTGGTATGAAGAGTTTCAATGATCCTTATATCAAAAGTAATTCTTTTTGCCACTTAAGGGAATAGTTCTGTCAGTTACCTTACGTAAGGTGCCCCGCTGCGGCCTTATGGGCAATATATCTCCTCGCTACTCTGAAACTAGTGCTCCATCTTCTTCAGCGTGGAATTGTTGCCTACCAATTGAACCTCCATCATCTATTACTTTCCATCTCTCTTGATGTGTGTTCCGAGTCTCAACTCAAGAGGTGATCCTACGTCTCACTCCATGAGTTCATCATGAGTTGCTTGATCTTTGAGAAGATCAATTCTTGTAGGGTTTTCCGTTCTTTTGTCGTCGTGTTGGATGAAGATCTCGTAAGCAAAAATGCCAAGATCAACATGATGCAATGAATCAACATCTTCGATGAGGGAAATTGGATCGAGAAGATCTTGTTAGCTTTGTGTCCCCTCTGTCTTCTTACCTCACGTCTTGAATCTCGGGACGAGATTCTTGTTTAGTGGGGGTGAGTTGTCACAGCCCTAGAATTTGTTTGCAATAGTTGCATCAGAGAGCATCCATGCATCATGTTTAAATTGAAGAAACTTGAATTGAGGAACTTTGAAAGCCTCAAAATTTTAATTAAAAGAAGGGCAGATAACCCTGGAAAATGCATCCAATGTTTCCAAAATGCTCTTCAATGATGTTTATTATTTTTGGCAAGGGTTTTGGTCCAAACCAAAAATATGGAACATTTTTTAGGAACTATTTTGGCCATTTGGATTTAAATAAATAAATATTTGAGTTGGATTTAATTCTTCTATAAAAGAATTGCAAGTCCAAAAATTCTGAAAATTTGTGACTGGCTCTTCATATATTGTATCTAGCCACACAATATTATCCAGAAGCTACAAAATTAGTTTGGTTCGAAAACCAAATTAAAAGAAACTGCAGGAAGGAAAACAGACAGAAAAATAGTAAAAAAACAGAAACCCACCTGTGCCACCTACCCGGCCCCACCTGGCGACCCAGCAAACTGGCCTAGCCCACCACTACAGCTCCCCTTTCGTCTTCCTCCTCTGCCAGGAGAACGAGCACGTGTGGCCGACGCGCGCAAGCACGCGCCGCACCACCTCTAGCCTGCCTGTACGCCTGGACGTCGCCTAGAGCTGCCATGCAGTCCCCTGTTCCCCCTCGACCTCTCCCCTCCATACAACTCTCTCTTCCCCTCCTCTGCTCTCTTCCCCGAGCGGAGCTCGC
This sequence comes from Aegilops longissima, assembly GCA_021605205.1. Lineage (NCBI taxonomy): Eukaryota > Viridiplantae > Streptophyta > Magnoliopsida > Poales > Poaceae > Aegilops > Aegilops longissima. The sequence goes on from CM038681.1 coordinate 375,224,826, forward strand.
CGTCGCCGCTCGTCACCACCGCGGCCATCGTGCCCCGCCGACTCACCAGCATCTCCAGTGGCTCCGTCGTTGTCGTTTTCGTCTGCCCAGCCAAAGGAATCGAGTAGATCTGCCCTAAGACGAGTGGCTCGTCGTCGTTCCCCTCCTCGGATGTTGGAGATCGCCATCGAAGCCCCGCCTACTCCAGCCCTTCCCCGAGCCTGCTTCGGCGCCCCCTGTACTCGCTGTGAGCTCCTCCCCCGAACCCCCCCTCTTCTCAGTCTCGTTTGAGTGCCCTAGCTGCCATTCTGCCGTGGCCGAGCTCCGGCTGCCGCCCAAGTGGTCGTCGCCATAGTTATCAACCTCCCCTAGCCCAGCCGCCTGCTCTGTTGGATGCGGTGCATGTCCAGTAGCCCGTAGGACCAGACCACGAGCCGATTGGTCGCCGGATGGCTAACCCGACGCCTCCGCCGTGCGGAATGGTTACCGCTGGCCAAATTCCGGCGAGGCCAACGTGGCGACATCATTAGTTGCTAATGACCCACTATTTAACCCCTCCAGTGACACAGACAGTTAGGCCCCACACCTTAATTAACCAGAGGGTTAGTTCCCTGCTTAAGTTAAGCTAATGACCATGGCCCACTAGTCAGTTTGACCTTGCCACCTCAGTGTTGACCTGTCCCCATTGGTCAGTCTCTCTTGCTGACCTGATTACACCGACATGCGGGACCTGAAGGAAATATGCCCTAGAGGCAATAATAAAGTTATTATTTATTTCCTTATATCATGATAAATGTTTATTATTCATGCTAGAATTGTATTAACCGGAAACATAATACATGTGTGAATACATAGACAAACATATAGTCACTAGTATGCCTCTACTTGACTAGCTCATTAATCAAAGATGGTTATGTTTCCTAACCATAGACATGTGTTGTCATTTGATTAATGGGATCACATCATTAGGAGAATGATGTGATTGACATGACCCATTCCGTTAGCCTAGCACTTGATCGTTTAGTGTATTGCTATAGCTTTCTTCATGACTTATACATGTTCCTGTAACTATGAGATTATGCAACTCCGTTTACGGAGGAACACTTTGGTGCTACCAAGCGTCACTGGCATAATCGGGTGGTTATAAAGGAGTACTACAGGTGTCTCCAAAGGTACATGTTGGGTTGGCGTATTTGAGATTAGGTTTTGTCACTCCGATTGTCGGAGAGGTATCTCTAGGCCTTCTCGGTAATACACATCACATAAGCCTTGCAAGCATTGCAACTAATAAGTTAGTTGTGAGATGATGTATTACGGAACGAGTAAAGAGACTTGCCAGTAACGAGATTGAACTAGGTATTGGATACCGACGATCGAATCTCGGGTAAGTAACATACCGATGACAAAGGGAACAATATATGTCGTTATGCGGTTTGACCGATAAAGATCTTCGAAGAATTTGTAGGAACAAATATGGGCATCCAGGTTCCGCTATTGGTTATTGACCGAGAATAGTTCTAGGTCATGTCTACATAGTTCTCGAACCCGTAGGGTCCATGCAACAACGTTACGATGACAGTTTATTATGAGTTTATAAGTTTTGATGTACGAAGTTTGTTGAGTCCGGATGTGATCACGGACATGACGAGGAGTCTCAAAATGGTCGAGACATAAAGATTGAGATATTGGAAGCCTATATTTGGATATCGGAATGGTTCCGGATGAAATCGAATTTTTGAACACCGGGGTTACGGAACCCTCCGGGGATGTTGGGCCTTAATGGGCCATAAGGGAGAAGAGGAGGGCGGCCGGGCAGGCGCGCCCCCCCCCTAGTCCGAATAGGACAAGGAGAGGGGGCGGCGCCTCTTCCTCTTTCCCTCCCCTTTCCTTCTCCAATAAGGCAAGAGGGGAGTCCTACTCCGGTGGGAGTAGTACTCCTCAGCGCACCCTAGGAGGGCGGCCGCACCTCCCCTCCCTCCTTTATATACGGGGCAGGGGGCACCCATGACACACAAGTTGATCTCGTGATCGTTCCTTAGCGTGTGCGGTGCCCCCTCCACCATATTCCACTTCGGTCATATCGTCGCGGAGCTTAAGCGAAGCCTGCGCCGGTGGAGCATCATCATCGCCACCACGCCGCCCGTCGTCTTGTGGAACTCATCCCCGACGCTTTGCTGGATCGGAGCCGGGGATCGTCATCGAGCTGAGCGTGTGCTGAACTTCGGAGGTGCCGTGCGTTCGGTACTTGGATCGGTCGGATCGTGAAGGCGTCGACTACATCAACCGCGTTGTTATAACGCTTCGCTTATGGTCTCACAGTGCGTGGACATACACTCTCCCTCTCGTTGCCATGCCATCACCATGATCTTGCGTGTGCGTAGGAAATTTTTCAAATTACTCGTTCCCCAACAGTGGCATCCGAGCCAGGTTTTATGCGTTGATGTCATATGCACGAGTAGAACACAAGTGAGTTGTGGGCGATATAAGTCATCTGCTTACCAGCATGTCATACTTTGGTTCAGCGGTATTGTGAGATGAAGCGGCCGGACCGACATTACGCAGACGCTTATGCGAGACTGGTTTCACCGCTTGAGCACTCGTTGCTTAAAGGTGACGGTGGGTGTCTGTCTCTCTCACTTTAGTTGAACCGAGTGTGGCTCGCCCGGTCCTTGCGAAGGTTAAAACAGCACCAACTTGACAAACTATCGTTGTGGTTTTGATGCGTAGGTAAGAACGGTTCTTGCTCAGCCCGTAGCAGCCACGTAAAACTTGCAACAACAAAGTAGAGGACGTCTAACTTGTTTTTGCAGGGCATGTTGTGATGTGATATGGTCAAGACGTGATGCTATATTTTATTGTATGAGATGATCATGTTTTGTAACCGAAGTTATCGGCAACTGGCAGGAGCCATATGGTTGTCGCTTTATTGTATGAAATGCAAAAGCCATGTAATTGCTTTACTTTATCACTAAGCAGTAGCGATAGTCGTAGAAGCAATAGTTGGCGAGACGACAACGATGCTACGATGGAGATCAAGGTGTCGCGCCGGTGACGATGGTAATCACGACGGTGCTTCGGAGATGGAGATCACTTACACAAGATGATGATGGCCATATCATATCACTTATATTGATTGCATGTGATGTTTATCCTTTATGCATCTTATTTTGCTTTGATTGACGGTAGCATTATAAGATGATCTCTCACTAAATATCAAGAAGTGTTCTCCCGAGTATGCACCGTTATGAAAGTTCTTCGTCTTTGAGACACCACGTGATGATCGGGTGTGATAGGCTCTACGTTCAAATACAACGGGTGCAAAACAGTTGCACACGCGAATACTCAGGTCAAACTTGACGAGCCTAGCATATGAGATATGGCCTCGAGCACGGAGACCGAAAGGTCGAGCGTGAATCATATAGTAGATATGATCAACATAGTGATGTTCACCATTGAAACTACTCCATCTCACGTGATGATCGGACATGGTTTAGTTGATTTGGATCACGTAATCACTTAGATAACCAGAGAGATGTCTATCTAAGTGGGAGTTCTTTAGTAATATGATTAATTGAACTTAAATTTATCATGAACTTAGTACCTGATAGTATTTTGCTTGTCCATCTCACGTGATGATCAGACATGGTTTAGTTGATTTGGATCACGTAATCACTTAGATAACCAGAGAGATGTCTATCTAAGTGGGAGTTCTTTAGTAATATGATTAATTGAACTTAAATTTATCATGAACTTAGTACTGATAGTATTTTGCTTGTCTATGTTTCTGTAGATAGATGGCTCGTGTTGTTGTTCCGTTGAATTTTAATGCGTTCCTTGAGAAAGCAAAGTTGAAAGATGATGGTAGCAATTACACGGACTGGGTCCATAAACGAGGATTATCCTCATTGCTGCCGGAAGAATTACGTCCTGGAAGCACCTTTGGGTGCCAGTGCCTGCTGCTGATGCAACCGGCGACATTAAGAACGTCTGGCGAGCAAAGCGATGACTACTCGATAGTTCAGTGTGCCATGCTTTACGGCTTAGAACCGGGCCTTCAACGGCGTTTTGAGCGTCATGGAGCATATGAGATGTTCCAGGAGTTGAAGTTAATATTTCAAGCAAATGCCGGATTGAGAGATATGAAGTCTCCAATAAGTTCTATAGCTGCAAGATGAAGGAAAATAGTTACGTCGGTGAACACATACTCAAAATGTCGGGTATAATAATCACTTGATTCAAGCTGGGAGTTAATCTTCTTGATGATAGTGTCATTGACAGAATTCTTCAATCACGCCACCAAGCTACAAGAGCTTCGTGATGAACTATAATATGCAAGGGATGGACAAGTCTATTCCGAGCTCTTCATAATGCTAAAAGCAGCGGAGGTAGAAATCAAAAAGGAGCATCAAGTGTTGATGGTTAACAAGACCACCAGTTTCAAGAAAAGGGCAAAGGGAAGAAGAGGGAACTTCAAGAAGAACAGCAAACAAGTTGCTGTTCAAGAGAAAAACCCAAGTCTGGACCTAAGCCTGAAACTGAGTGCTTCTCCGCAAGCGATTGGACCTTTGAAGCGGAACTGCCCCAAGTATTTGGCGGATAAGAAGGATGGCAAGGTGAACAAAGGTATATGTGATATACATGTTATTGATGTGTACCTTACTAATACTCGCATAGTAGCTGGGTATTTGATCTGGTTCTGTTGCTAATATTTGCAACTCGAAGCAGGAACTACGGATTAAGCAAAGATTGGCTAAGGGCGAGGTGGCGATCGGCGTGGGAAATGGTTCCAAAGTCAATGTGATCGCGGTCGGCACGCTACCTCTACATCTACCATCGGGATTAGTTTTAGACCTAAATAATTGTTATTTGGTGCCGGCGTTAAGCATGAACATTATATCTGGATCTTGTTTTATGCGAGACGGTTATTCATTTAAGTCGAGAATAATGGTTGTTCTATTTATATGAATAATATCTTTTATGGTCATGCACCCTTGAAGAGTAGTCTATTTTTATTGAATCTCGATAGTAGTAATACACATATTCATAGTGTTGAAACCAAAAGATCTGAGTTGATAATGATAATGCAACTTATTTGTGGCACTTGCCGTTTGGGTCATATTGGTGTAAAAGCATGAAAAACTCCATACTGATGGACTTTTGGAATCACTTGATTATGAATCACTTGGTACTTGCGAACCATGCCTCATGGGCAAGATGACTAAAACGCCGTTCTCCGGAACTATGGAGCGTGCAAAGGATTTGTTGGAAATCATACATACTGATGTTTGTAGTCCAATGAATGTTGAGGCACGTGGCGGGTATCGTTATTTTATCACCTTCACAGATGATTAGAGCAGATATGGGTATATCTACTTGATGAAACATAAGTCTGAAACATTTGAAAAGTTCAAAGAATTTCAGAGTGAAGTGGAAAATCATCGTAACAAGAAAATAAAATTTCTACGATCTGATCGTGGAGGAGAATATTTGAGTTCTGAGTTTGGTTTGCATTTGAAACAATGCGGAATAGTTTAGCAGCTCACGCCACCGGAACACCACAGCGAAATGGTGTGTCCGAGCGTCGAATCGTACTTTACTAGATATGGTGCGATCTATGATGTCTCTTACTGATTTACCGCTATCGTTTTGGGGTTATGCTTTAGAGGCGGCCGCATTCACGTTAAATAGGGCACCATCAAAATCCGTTGAAACGACACCTTATGAACTATGGTTTAGCAAGAGACCAAAGTTGTCGTATCTTAAAGTTTGGGGTTGCGATGCTTATGTGAAGAAACGTCAACCAGATAAGCTTGAACCTAAATCGGAGAAATGTGTCTTCATAGGATACCCAAAAGAGACTATTGGGTACACCTTCTATCACAGATCTGAGGGCAAGATTTTCGTTGCTAAATTCGGATCCTTTCTAGAAAAAGAGTTTCTCTCGAAAGAAGTGAGTGGGAGAAAAGTAGAACTTGATGAGATAATTGTATCTGCTCCCTTATTGGAAAATAGTTCATCACAAGAACCGGTTCCTGTGACATCTACACCAATAAGTGAGGAAGCTAATGATATTGATCATGAAACTTCAGATCAAGTTTCTCTGAACTCGTGAGGTCAACTAGAGTAAGATCCGCACTGAGTGGTACGGTAATCCTATTCTAGAAGTCATGTTACTTGACCATGGCGAACCTACAAACTATGAAGAAGCGATGGTGAGCCCAGATTCATAAAATGGCTGGAAGCCATGAAATCTGAGATGGGATCCATGTATGAGAACAAAGTATGGACTTTGGTTGACTTGCCCGATGGTCGGCAAGCCATTGAGAATAAATGGATCTTTAAGAAGAAGACTGATGTTGATGGTAATGTAACTGTCTATAAAGCTCGACTTGTTGCGAAAGGTTTTCGACAAGTTCAAGGGGTTGACTACGATGAGACTTTCTCACCCGTAGCGATGCTTAAGTCTGTCCGAATCATGTTAGCAATTGCTGCATTTTATGATTATGAAATTTGGCAAATGGATGTAAAAACTGCATTCTTGAATGGATTTCTAGAAGAAGAGTTGTATATGATGCAACCAGAAGGTTTTGTTGATCCAAAAGGTGCTAACAAAGTGTGCAAGCTCCAGCGATCAATTTATGGTCTAGTGCAAGCCTCTCGGAGTTGGAATAAACGCTTTGATAGTGTGATCAAAGCATATGGTTTTATACAGACTTTTGGAGAAGCCTGTATTTACAAGAAAGTGAGTGGGAGCTCTGTAGCATTTCTGATATTATATGTGGACGACATATTATTGATTGGAAATGATATAGAATTTCTGGATAGCATAAAAGGATACTTGAATAAAAGTTTTTCAATGAAAGACCTTGGTGAAGCTGCTTACATATTGGGCATCAAGATCTATAGAGATAGATCAAGACGCTTGATTGGACTTTCACAAAGCACATACCTTGATAAAGTTTTGAAAAAGTTCAAAATGGATCAGGCAAAGAAAGGATTTTTACCTGTATTACAAGGTGTGAAATTGAGTCAGACTCAATGCCCGACCACAGCAGAAGATAGAGAGAAAATGAAAGATGTTCCCTATGCTTCAGCCATAGGCTCTATCATGTATGCAATGCTGTGTACCAGACCTGACGTATGCTTAGCATTATTTCTCTATCTCAGTAAACATAAATGGTTTGCTTGGTGCTAACCAAATCTTCACATCCAATAAGCTTAGCAATTTTTACATACCACTGTTATTAGTGCAGAGTATATAATATGAAAGTTCTCATTCAAATTAGTAGAATATGCTTACCAGTTGTTATGGTTTGTAGATATGTACCACAATTTCCACAGTAACACCTTCCACTGCCCTTTGTACGTAATTAGTTTGTGTCAATCAGAATTTGATCATTTGAATATTTTCGTGTAATAGATTACTATACCAATTTTTGTGAAAAACAAAATCCTAAAAAAATCACCCAAAAACTTAAAGTTAGCATCCCGAAGAAATTGACCGACAAATAATCCAGATATGATTCCATTATAAATGATGTGACTCAATTGTCAGAAAAGCACTACAGGTCTGAGAGTCTCGTTTTCCTCAAGAACTGGTGATATCATATCTTAGAAGAAATTAGATCCATCACCTGACGTGTCTGGTTTTTGTGCCTCATTCTAGTAAGTTGTAGTGTTATCCTTCTGTAAAATATTTCCGTGCTCCTTGTTTATTGCTATCCGTCTCGATCATTTTTGGTAAACTTTCTTCTCCTGCATATATGGAGTTAGTCAAATAAAATTGTTATGTTATATTGGTGAATAAACATGAGTCACGGTTCATTTGGATAAATAATAGAAGATATTTAGATTTATCTAGTACGACTCGAAATCTTGATCAACCGATATATAGATTTTACCATAAATGATTTATTTTGTATTTATTGTTTATAGAGGCTGAAATATATCCGGCATTTAGATAGGTTGGCGCTTGTTTTTTTGTACTGTGCCTCTTACCAATGTCTATTTTTCTAGCCGTCAAGTCCAACATGTCTGTCCGTTAGAATTAGATGCAAGTGCATGCATGCACACATGTGATGTGTTTGGTGGCTAGATTTTTTAGTATATTTCCCTGTAAATTGAATGATTTTGGCGGGCCTTTTGTTTTTCTTCCAAGGACCTGCCCATTTTTTAAAAGTGTGTAGATGATCTGATTTTGTACTCATAGTAGATTGAATTACTTAGACGTATCTTTTTTTCTCAAAAGGACATGCCCATGTTTTCCTAATTTGTATAGGGGACCTAGCTTTGTACGGGCCCATACTGAAATATTTATGTACGTGAACGATTATATCCTAGTAGATTGAATTACTTAGGTGTGCACATGAATTACTTGGACCTTTTCTATGCATGTTTCTTTTTCGACTTTGCAGATCTATATATATTCCTCTGGCGCTGGTTGACTTTTGGCACAACCCTATTAAATCAATGACAAATCTATTAGATTTGTTTGTAACATCATTGAACTTACTGTATGAATTTCCGCAATAATTACATTCTCATTCGAACAATAAGCAAACATTTCCCATAGTCTAGTTCTGGTTTCATCACCCCAAAAGAGGTTAAGCTGAGAAGTGTTAATCTTAGCCGCAATGGTGGACGTTCCAGTAAGTTGTAATGTTATCCTTCTGTAATATATTTCCGCGCTCCTTGTTTATTGCTATCCATCTTGATCATTTTTGGTAAACTTTCTTCTCCTGCATATATGGAGTTAGTCAAATAAAATTGTTATGTTATATTGATGAATAAACATGAGTCACGACTCATTTGGATAAGTAATAGAAGATATTTAGATTTGTCTAGTACGACTCAAAATCTTGATCAATCGATATATAGATTTTACCATAAATGATTTATTTTGTATTTATTGTTTATATAGGCTCAAATATATCTGGCGTTTAGATAGGTTGGCGCTTGTTTTTTTTTTGTATCGTGCCTCTTACCAATGTCTATTTTTCTAGCCGTTAAGTCCAACATGTCTGTCCGTTAGAATTAGATGCAAGTGCATGCATGCACACATGGGATGTGTTTGGCGGCTAGACTTTTTAGTATATTTCCCTGTAAATTGAATGATTTTGGTGGGCCTTTTGTTTTTCTCCCAAGGACATGCCCATCTTTTTAGGAATGTGTAGATGATCTGATTTTGTACTCATAGTAGACTGAGTTACTTATACGTATCTTTTTTTTCACAAAAGGACATGCCCATGTTTTCCTTATTTGTATAGGGGATCTAACTTTGTACGGGCCCATACTGAAATATGTTTGTACGTGAACGATTATTTCCTAGTAGATTGAATTACTTAGGTGTGCACATGAATTACTTAGACCTTTTCCATGCATGTTTCTTTTTCGACTTTGCAGATCTTTATATATTCTTCTGGCGCTGGTTGACTCTAGGCACAACCCTATTAAATCAATGACAAATCTATTAGATTTGTTTGTAACATCATTGAACTTACTGTATGAATTTCTGCAATAATTACATTTTCATTCGAACAATAAGCAAACATTTCCCATAGTCTAGTTCTGGTTTCATCACCCCTAAAGGGGTTAAGCTGAAAAAGTGTTAATCTTAGCCGCAATGGTGGACGTCCAATTAAAATTTCAGTAATGGGCACGCATCATGTACTTGCTCTGTTATTAGAAGCAGTCTTGTGTTAATACGAAGTTTGTAAAATATTTTTTCTTATTCTTGATTCTTTTTTTTGCGAGGATTGTTATTCTTGATTTCAGATGGTTCATTTGGGTGGATCATCCAATGTCATGCAAATTTGGAGATTAATTTCTTCACGGTCAGAAATATTAATTATATTCTTGAAAAGTATAGAGTATAGATATACCTGAGCATTGCCTAACTTTATTTCCCTATTTCTGTATTGTATCCTTGGTGGCTAACTCGGAGTTGTAATCTAGAAAACATTCTAATGGTCATTTCACCTTCTTTACAAAATAAATTAATTTCATTTCTCAATGGGTGATACTCTGTGGATTTCACTAACTTAAAAGTATTATATGCATACCCATAAAAAAGTATTATATGCATAAATATGATTATCATTTTCTTCCATCAATATAAGTGTATCAAATTCCTCCGGATAATAGCATGATGCTTTTAATGTTGATAGTAACATGAACTGTTTTGCCATCTCAATGAAAACAAAATATAATTTGCATTTGCTTGTTTTAAATTGTTGATCTGTTGTATGATTGAGGTAATCCCACATTCTCTATACTTTTTACTTCAATGTTATAGTTTTTCATGTTCTTGGTAAGCACTAAGCTTCTTCAACACTAAAATTATTTTGGCTGTGAAAGGATTTTGAAATTGCTAGTCATCTATCTTTTTTCTTGAGAGAGAAAGACTGTAAGGGAACCCCCTACAGTATAATTGGTGCAACAAACCCAAATTGCAAGTACCATGCCTTGAACCTGGGTGGGTGGGAAGGCATCAGCCCCTTCCCACCACTAGGCTATGCCTTAGGCCCTGTTTGTTTGGGCTGCAGCTGAACGAGAAGTGGCTGGATCTGCTAGAAGCTGAGAAGCGGGCTGGAGCTGGTAGAAGCTGAGAAGACCAAAAACCTGTTCGGTAACTTTTTTAGGACAGCTTGTGAGGCTTTAGCTGGTGGTGAATGTCTATAATGCCCCTGGATGTTGACGACGTTATTTAAACTCTGATTTGATATGATTTATTTGATTATGATGTATATTACCTCAAATAACATGTTTAACATCTAATTTAGCCAGAAAAATGTTTTGATATTATAGTTAATTTGCAGTATTGACAATATTAGCAATACATGGGTGCATATATACAGATACTAGTGTCCACTGCATACATACACATACAAGTGTGCCATTGAAAATAAAATTCATGTTGCACATGCACATGCTGCACAAATATACACAGGGTGTGTCAATGATGCTACAAGGAAACCGATAATTTCACTAGAAGTTGATCGATGCTGCGGCAAGGAGACCTATAATGATGCGACAATAAAGTTCACCAGAAATTATATTAATCAAGATCTATTATCTGTACCCATCTATGTACATTTTACAACAAGTATATACAACCTTACATGCATCGACACACATACATCCAGAAGGAGCTGCTATGATGCATCCAACGACCAACAAAGAACAGATCGAGGAAGAACTCAACGGTGACTGACAGGGGAGAGTTGGGGAAGAGCGGTGAGGGCATGGCTCATTGGGGCGGTCGTGGGCGGCGGGGAGCCGCAACGGTGACCGGCAGGGGAGAGTTGGGGAAGAGCGACGAGGGCGTGGCCTGTTAGGGCGGTCGTGGGCGGCGGGGAGCCGCCATGGGAGAGTGCGTGGTCGTCGATGGCTAGAGGGCTGTCGGATCCGGCCGGCGGTGTGGTCCCAGATGGCGGCGGCGCTTGGTCGCGAGGGGCAGGGAGGAGGGTGGGAGCGAGCTCCGCGAACGGGGACGGGTCGGGGAGGCGGGGTGGCCAGCTCGGGCCGGCGAGCTCCGTTGGGCGGAGAGGCCGGAGATCGGTGACCGCAGTATGACCTACCCTGGCCTCTGCTTTCTCTCGAGCAGAATGGGGGAATGGGGTGGGGGTGGGATCCGAGGGAATTTTCTGAAGGGGCGCCTCGTATATATATGAATGGCATTTTCACTGTAATTACTAGGAAGTAGAAGGGCAGGGTTTTGCGGGAGGGTGAGAAGCCGGTGGGGGCGGGGAAAGCTCGTCCGGAGGAGCTTTTGCTTCACAGTGTATTTTGGATCGTGGCTTCTATCAAGTCGAGGCCCAAATTTTTGCTGTTTGGCTGGGCTTGTGCTTTTAGGAGCCTAGAAGCTGTATAAGCTAAAGCTCAAGCCCAAACAAACAGGGTCTAGTCTGCCTAGTCATCTATCTTGCAGCTTAGATTTTGATAAATGAATTAATTAATTCATAATATTTACGAACTTGATTCAGGTGAGAGGCAGCTCAGAAGACCTGTCCTGACTTCATCTAGCATTGAGATGAGTCACATCGGAGTTTTGGCATTCTTTTATAATAGTCTGGCATCACAGAGCAGACAATCTTCGATTTTGTTGGTGGTGCTTAGTCGGATAGTAGATTTGTTCTATAGTCTTCGATTTTGTTGGTGGTGCTCTAGCCGGGCAGCAGATTCTGGAAGACTTCAGTTTTCTTTGTGGTGCTATGATTGGGTAGAAGATTTACACACATCAATTTGTCCAGAATTGGTTGGATTCGACTCTTGGGGCTGGATGTGGCCGGCTGGGTGCCTTTCTGATTTGTTGCCTTGGCCGATCCATGTGGTGTTTCTCTTTATTAAGACTTCATGTGGAATTTCCTTTTACTAAGTCTTCGGGTGGAGTTCTATAGATTCCGGCCATAGTTATCCTTGTTTTCTTGGCATGGATATGCCTGATTTGGAATCAGATCAACGCGTGGCTATGTATCTTTTTTTAGCATCGGTTATGTATCCTCTGTTACGTGATTATATCTGGATGGTTTGGAATTAGAGAGGTTTTCGTAGGCTGTCCGAACTATTCTTTTTTCCTTGATGTGTTGTGGGGACGATTCCTGCCTGGATGAAAGAGTCTTTCGGTACATGTATCATATATGTATGCATAGACGTTGTCATGTGCTAGTCTAATAAGTTAGTAAATACATCTTAGCATGTTACGTAAAATCTTTTAATCTCAGCCATTATTATTTGAATCTAACTGTGCAAATAATATTAACATATGTGGATAAATGTGGTAGCTTATTTTTCTTCTGTTTTAAGTATGTAAG
>CM038681.1:375237853-375427213 GCA_021605205.1 Aegilops longissima
TTATCCTTGTTTTCTTGGCATGGATATGCCTGATTTGGAATCAGATCAACGCGTGGCTATGTATCTTTTTGTAGCATCGGTTATGTATCCTCTGTTACGTGATTATATCTGGATGGTTTGGAATTAGAGAGGTTTTCGTAGGCTGTCCGAACTATTCTTTTTTCCTTGATGTGTTGTGGGGACGATTCCTGCCTGGATGAAAGAGTATTTCGGTACATGTATCATATATGTATGCATAGACGTTGTCATGTGCTAGTCTAATAAGTTAGTAAATACATCTTAGCATGTTACATAAAATCTTTTAATCTCAGCCATTATTATTTGAATCTAACGGTGCAAATAATATTAACATATGTGGATAAATGTGTAGCTTATTTTTCTTCTATTTTAAGTATATAATAGATAGATAGATAGATACTAGCGCAAGAATTAACCAGAGGGGGTCCACCCAGAGGCCACAAGCCTAGGGGCGCCCCCCCAGGGCGCGCCTAGAGGGCTTGTGGGCCCCCTGGACCTCCTTCGACCTCAACTCCAACTCTATACAACCCTATTCGGGGAGGAAAAATCGGAGAGAAGGATTCATCGTGTTTTACGATAGGGAGCCGCTGCCGCCTCCTGTTCTTTATCGGGAGGGCTGATCTGGAGTCTGTTTAGGGCTTCGGAGAGGGGGTTTCATTGCCATTATCATCACCAATCTTCCTCCGTCACCTTTCATGATGCTCACCGCTGGGAGTGAGTAATTCCATCGTAGGCTTGCTGGACGGTGATGGGTTGGATGAGATTTATCATTTAATCGAGTTAGTTTCGTTAGGGTTTGGTTCCTAGTATCCACTTTGTTCTGAGATTGATGTTGCTATGACTTTGCTATGCTTAATACTTGTCACTAGGGCCCGAGTGACATGATTTCAGATCTGAACCTATTATGTTTTCATTAATATATTTGTGTTCTTGATCCTATCTTGCAAGTTGTAGACACCTATTATGAGTTATGATCCGCATACCCCAAGGTGACAATAATTGGGATTCTTTCCGGTGATTGCCGTAGTTTGAGGAGTTCATGTATTCACTATGCTAATACTTTGGTTTGGTTCTCTATTAAAAGGAGGCCTTAATATCCCTTAGTTTCCATTAGGACCCTGCCGAGGGAGTCCTAGACTAGGGGGTCCTCGGGGATCCAGGTTGTGTGATGTGGGCCGGATTGATGGGCCGTGAAGATACAAGATCGTGGACCATCTCTCGTGTGCGGATGGGACTCTCCTTTGCATGGAAGTCAAGCTTGGCGACCGGATGTATAGTTTCCTTCCCCTGTAAACCGACTTTGTATAACCCTATCTCCCTCCAGTGTCTATGTAAACTGGAGGGTTTAGTCCGTAGAGGCTATCATAACCATACAGGCTAGACATCTAGGGTTTAGCCATTACGATCTTGAGGTAGATCAACTCTTGTAACCCCTATACTCATCAAAGTCAATCAAGCAGGAAGTAGGGCATTACCTCCATCAAGAGGGCCCGAACCTGGGTAAACATCGTGTCCCCTGCCTCATGTTACCTTTGATCCTTAGACGCACAGTTCGGGACCCCCTACCCGAGATCTGCCGGTTTTGACACCGGCATTGGTGCTTTCATTGAGAGTTTCTCCGTGTTGTCGATAGAAGGATCGATGGCTCGCCTCATCATCAATGACAAAATCACCTCTGGAAGAGCCCTAGTTCCTGGGCAGATCCTCCAGGTCGGCAATTTCACCATAGGCGCCCGTCCGGCCATTAAGCCCAAGGCGGTCCCCCGGATTGCCAAAAATCATCTCCGCATCAACCCCGAAGGCGTTGATAAGATGGATCCATCAGATGTTTCGTCTTTAAATGAACTGCTAGATCGCATCGCTGCCCTTGGGGTCGCAACAGATTACGATCTGGTTGGGCTTAAACTCGATCGAAGGGAAATCAGGTCTCCACCTGTCACCCACCTGGTGACTGTTGTGGAAGAACAAGTTGAGGATACCGCTCCTCCTATGCTAAAAACAAACTATGCTCAGATCTCCGAGCCCTATGAGCCGGACAGTCATCTTCGAGAAGGGATTATCTATCTCCCGAACATAGAATCCAACACTGAGTCTAAAACCCCCCCGGACACTTCGGACCCTGGGCCAATGATCTCAGAAATTTTCAAAATCCGGATTCCATAGTGGGTCAGGGTTCGGATTCAAGCCCACCCACCCACCACAATCAATACTCTCCAAGCAATTCCGGTCCCCCAGACATATGCAATTTAATGTATATACGACAGCAACCTCTGGAAACAGTCCATCTCTTTTGGGCTAGGATCCTACTTGTTAAAAACAAGATCAAAGGTTGCTGCGACGACGACGTAGTATCAGTCTTTTGCCGCAACTGTACGGACGAGGGCATCCTCAACGCCCTCAATCAGCACCACATTCTGCACTTTGCATATTTGGCACACATAGTACAGAAGTACTGCGCAATGGAAAGCGCTTGGAAAGCCCAGACAGCTCGGTGGGAGCCACCGGCCTTTAAGCCACCCACCGGCCGAACAAAAAGGATGCACCATTATGGGGCACCTGATCATTCTTCCACGGAAAGAAAAATTCAGCCGTTACCGGGACACAGAACTGTCCTTGATGGATGGCTCGACAAGCCCTGTTAGATACACATGATGCCAAATTCCGAGCCAACTCATAACCTTCGGGCATGTTGGATACTCCGGCAGGTGGCTAAAAGCGGGGAGGCTATCCTCACCAACACTACTCCGACAAGGCATTCCCCCGAGGATAATGACCTTGGTGTGTTTACAGTCTTCGATACCTTTTCTTCAAACAACCGGCGCAAAAGGGCGCTCCACGACCTCGCGGAAGTCAATCACGTAGCCGCAATAAATCCTTGGAACGACATGGCGATAACCTTCAACGCCAATGACGAGCCAAGGGCCCGATCAGTTCGAGCACCAACCGCTTTGGTTCTAAACCTAATTGTGGACGGCTTTCACCTCACTAAAGTGTTCATGGACGGCGGAGGACCGAACCTCGTCTATGAAGACACACTCAATAAAATGCAAATGGATAGGAGTCGCATTGAGCAAAGCAATACATTCTTTCGAGGAATCATCCTAGTTTGGAAGCACGATGCTTAGAGAAAATTAAATTAGATGTGGTATTCGGCACGCCAGAGAACTATAGGTCAGAAGAGATAATCTTCCAGGGGCCCCTTTCAACAGTGGATATCATGCCCTGTTAGGGAGAGATGCATTCACACGCTTTCAAGCCATACCTCATTACGGGTACATGAACCTAAAATGCCCGGGCCCAACGGCGTCATCACTATCTCTAGTGATCCGGACATAGCACTCTGCGCTGAAAACAAAACCGCATCCCTGGCCCTCGAGGCACTGTCCGAAGCCCTGGCGCCCGAGGAGATCACCGCTCTGCGTTCCACAATGGATTGGGACGACATAATTCTTGATAAAAGGCCCAAATCCACTTCTTTCAAGC
This sequence comes from Aegilops longissima, assembly GCA_021605205.1. Classification (NCBI taxonomy): domain Eukaryota; kingdom Viridiplantae; phylum Streptophyta; class Magnoliopsida; order Poales; family Poaceae; genus Aegilops; species Aegilops longissima. The sequence goes on from CM038681.1 coordinate 375,241,355, forward strand.
CAACATACGAGATAGTGAAATTTCAAGTTCACCCGACGGACCCCAAGAAGACAGCTTCCATTGGGGCACAGCTGGATCCGGCGGTCAACGCCGCATTGCGTGCATTCTTGCGCAAGAACTGGGATATCTTCGCCTGGCACCCCTCGGATATGCTGGGAATCCAATGCACGTTGGCCGAACATAGTCTCAACATACTGAAGGGATACAAACCAGTCAAGCAAATGCTGCGGCGATTTTCCGAAACCAAACGACAGGCTATGGGGGAGGAGCTAGCCAAGCTACTCGAAGCCGGGTTTATCAGAGAGATCAAACATCTGGATTGGCTCACAAATCTGGTCATGGTGCCGAAGAAGGATAAATCCTGGTCCTTGTGTGTCGACTTCAAGGACCTTAATAAAGCCTGCCCTAAGGATCGCTTCCCACTACCTCGCATTGACCAGATTATTGATGGAACCGCAGAACACGACGCACTGTGCTTCCTCGACGCATACTCCGGATACCATCAAATCAAGATGAAGGAATCCGATCAAGCCGCGACGGCATTCATCACCCCATATGGGCCCTTCTGCTTCAACACCATGCCCTCCAGGCTAAAAAACACCGGCGCCACATACCAACGCATGATTCAAACATGCCTGGAAAAGCAAATCGGCAAGATAGTTGAGGCATATGTATATGATGTAGTCATCAAAACTAAGCATGTCGAATCATTGGTGGACGATTTACGCCTTACATTCGACAAAGTGCTTTTTCGCCGTTCTTGCCGGAAAATTGCTTGGGTTCATCGTTTCCAATAGGGGAATCGAAGCAAACCCAGCCAAAATCCGAGCCCTGTCACAGTTGGCCACACCAACAGACCTCAAGTAGGTCCAAAAACTATCCGGATGCATCGCAGCTTTGAGCCGCTTCATCTCTAGATTAGGAGAAAAGGCGCTGCCATTGTATCGCCTGCTCCGACGCACCGACCACTTTGCATGGACGGATGCTGCAACAGCCGGACTGGAAGAAATAAAAACTTTGTTAGCAAGCAACCCAATCCTGGCCGCGCCAAACATCGGCAAACCCATGTTACTGTACATATCTACAACACATCAGGTGGTGAGTGCGGTGCTCATCGTCGAAAGAGAGGAAGAGGGACATAAATTCCCACTTCAAAAACCAGTATGCTATGTGTCGACACTCCTCACACCATGCAAATCCCGATACCCGCATTATCAAAAGATAGCATATGTTGTTTTCATGGCATTCCAGAAGCTGCGACACTACTTCCAAGAGTGTTCGATCATGGTGGCCTCCGAGGTACCACTTAATGATATCACAAACAACCGGGACGCCATTGGCTGGATTGCCAAATGGGCTATTGAGCTCTTACTGTTCGAAATAACATATAAGCCACGCCGAGCCATTAAATCTCAGGTGTTGGCTGACTTCGTCGCTGAATGGATGCAAGCCGAACTCCCTAAAGAGTATGGCACATACTCCCACTGGGCGATGCACTTCGACGGCTCTAAAATGCTAGCTGGACTTGGGGCTGGCATCGTCCTGACATCCCCCACAGGAGATACCGTCCGTTATGTGCTCCAAATAATGTATACAGACTCTAATAACGCAGCCGAATATGAGGCCTTATTGCATGGTCTTCGGATGGCTATCTGTTTGGGCATACAACGCCTCGAGGTGCGTGGGGATTCAAACCTCGCAATATCCCAAATAAACGGAGAATTTGATGCCAAATATCCGAAGATGGCGGCTTACCGCAACGCCGTACTTAAAATATCAGTTCGGTATGAGGGGCTTGAGTTTCATCACGTGGCTTAGGAGAGTAATTAGGTAGCGGACATCCTTGCTCGCATGGGCGCTAAGCGCGACCCCGTACCACCTAACACCTTCGTGGAAAGGCTTTTCAAGCCATCCATGGTATGGCAGGACGAGAGCAGCAACGCCAGTCCGGATTCGATCATACCCCCAGATTCCAAACACAATCCCAATGTCATTGGGGGCTCGGCCACCAAAATAACACCAACAGCTCATGTAATCATGGCAGTAATCGCCCCATGGACCGAACCCTTCCTAGCCTACCTCAATAGGCGAGAGCTCCCCGGGGACCAGAATGAGGCTCAATGCATCGTTCGACGCTCGAAAGCCTACAAGGTTCATGAAGGAGTGCTCTACAAGAAAAGTACTACTGAAGTCCTTCAAAGGTGCATCTCCGAAGAAGAGGGGCGGCAGCTCTTGGCCGAAATCCACGTTGGTCTTGGCGGTCATCATGCTGCAGCTCGGGCCCTTGTGATGTAGGGCGGAACCCTACGTGGGCGATCTTTCACGTTGGAGCGGATCCTACGGGTAAGCACGAGGAACACGCGGAAGAACACGAGGGAAACGAGAGATAAATCACGAAACCGACAAGAGGTCAATCACACAAGTGCTAGATTATCGAACACATGGAGTGGCACAAGATTCAAGAACAACAAAGGAAAGATACACGAGTAGCCGTTCTTCTCCGAGAGGAGGTCTTGATGGGGTCCACCCTGGAAGGGGGTCTTGAATCCGCTTGGGGGATCTTCTCCGTAGAGGTCCTGATCTCCGAGGAGAAGTAGCCAAGTGGATGAGCAAAGGCTCTCACACCAAAATATGAGCTAATCCAATGCTAACCCTAGAAAGAGGAGGGGATCAAGTATATATAGTCTCGGGGCGAAGGGGTACAAGGGACAAGTCCCGGAGGCACTGCACGCAGGCAGGGGAGGCCGGACGTCTGGGCGTTGGGCTGGATGTCCGGGCCTTCACGAGGCGCCGGATGTCCGGGCCATCAGCCCGGATGTCCGGGCTGGGGCGACCGTTTCAGCAGAATCGGGAGAGGGGCGCCGGATTTCCGGGCGAGTGGCCGGATATCCGGGGCTTCGGGACGGGCCGGATGTCCGGGCGGGGAGGCCGGATGTCCGGGCTGGTCTGGGTCTTCCAGGTGCATTCGGTGATGGAGGGGCCGGATTTCCGGGCGAAGGGGCCGGATATCCGGGGCTTCAGGAAGAGCCGGATGTCCGGGGCATGGTGCCGGATGTCCGGGCTGGGCAGATTTCTCCGGTTCCTCTCGTCGTGTTCCTTCATCCTTGTACTTGGGGACTTGTCCGTCTTCACGTGCACCCTCGGGAGGTTCCCCTTGACACCTAATCATGCATAGCATATCGGACTTAGGTAGTAGCCATGTCTCGAGTGGATCATATGCGATATCAATAAGGAAGGAGGTCACGTCGTTCTCGAGAGCTCTAGCTCTATCTCGTGTCATGGGTCCTCTTGGCTCTTGATGAGACGGTTGTGGATGCATGGGGATGATCGTGGGATGCTCCGCATCATCTCCCCCCCCCCCCTTGGGAGAGATCCGACCTCGGATCAAAAGCTTCATCTCCATGGAAAGGTGCAAGGTCCTTGACGTTGAAGATGTCGCTCATGTTGTACTTTTCTCGAGGTATGTCGATCTTGTAAGCGTTGTCGTTGTAGCGTGCTAGCACCTTGAAAGGTCCATCGGCTCGAGGGAGAAGCTTGGACTTGCGTTCTTTGGGGAAGCGGTCCTTGCGAAGGTGTAGCCACACTAGATCACCAATGTTGAAGACGATGGGTTGCTTGTTGGCGTTGAGCTTGTTTGCTTGGCGTTGTACTTGGCGCTCAATGGTGTGCCTTGTATCTTCGTGCATCTTCTTGATGTAGCTTGCTCGTTCACTTGCATCCATGTTGGTGCGCTCTTGGAGAGGAAGTGGTAGAATGTCCAAAGGGACAACGGGTTGAAACCGTGAGCGACCTCGAAGGGGACTTGCCGGTAGTTGAATGTCTTGCACGATTGTAGGCGTACTCGGCGATGGGTAGACATGCTTCCCACTCTTTGATGTTCTTCTTGATCAAGACACGAAGTAGAGTGGATAGTGTGCGGTTCGTCACCTCCGTTTTGCCGTCGGTTTGAGGATGGTATGCCGAGGAGAACAAGAGCTTGATTCCGAGCTTGGCACATAGGGTCTTTCAAAAATAACTCAAGAACTTGACGCCACGATCGGAGACGATTGTCTTTGGTACGCCATGGAGTCGCAAGATTTCCCTACAAAAGAGATTTGCAACATGTGAAGCATCGTCTATCTTGTTACAAGGAATGAAATGTGCCATTTTAGAAAATCTATGCACAACAACAAACACGGAATCCTTGCCATTTTGAGTCCTAGGCAAACCAAGTACAAAATCCATACTAATGTCTTCCCATGGTTGATATGGGATAGGAAGAGGCATGTAAAGACCATGAGATTGAGCTTTAGACTTAGCTTTGCGACATGTATAGCATCGGTTGGTGAAGCGTGAGACGTCGCGGAACATCTTGGGCCAAAAGTAGTTGGTGGAGAGCGTGGCGAATGTCTTGTCGCGTCCAAAGTGTCCCATGAGTCCGCCTCCATGAGCCTCTTGCAAAAGGAGCAAACGAAGAGAAGACTCGGGAATGCAAAGTTTGTTAGCTCTCATAAGATAACCATCCTTGATGTAATATTGTTCCCAAGACGTATGCGTTAAACACTTAGCATAAGGAGAAGCAAAAGATGGATCATGCTCATACAAGTATTTTATATGCTCAAAACCAATAACATTCACCTCAAGTTGAGTGACAAGCATGCATATGCGTGAAAGCGCGTCGGCAACTACATTTTCTTTACCCTTAATGTACTTGATCACATAAGGAAAAGACTCAATGAATTCACCCCATTTGGCATGACGCTTGTTTAATTTAGTTTGACCTTTGAGGTACTTAAGCGTTTCATGATCGGTATGGATGACAAATTCATGAGGTCTAAGGTAATGTTCCCAAACATGTAGCACACGCACTAAAGCATACAATTCTTTGTCGTAGATGGGATAATTAAGTTGAGCACCGGAGAGTTTTTCACTAAAATAGGCAATGGCTCGTTTTTCTTGCATCAAAACTCCGCCAATTCCGGTACCACTTGCATCACAATGAACCTCAAAAGTTTTGTCAAAATTGGGCAAAGCAAGAATCGGAGCATGAGTAAGCAAAGACTTGAGCTCATCAAAAGCGGTTGATTGCAACGTTCCCCAAACAAAGGGAGTATTCTTCTTGCTCAAAGCATGCAAAGGAGCGGCAATTGTGCTAAAGTCTTTCACAAAGCGACGATAGAAACCCGCAAGACCAAGAAAACTTCGCACTTGTTGCAAATTGGTGGGTTGGGGCCAAGTTTTAATTGCTTCACTTCTAGATTCATCAACATGAACACCCTTTGAGGAAACAACAAAACCCAAGAAAACCACTTTGTCAACTCCAAAAGTGCAGTTTTTCAAGTTTGCATAAAGGCTTTCCTTGCGAAGAGTTTGCAACACAGATTTTACATGATTGATGTGTTCTTTCATGGTTTTGCTAAACACAATAATATCGTCGAAGTAAACCACAACAAAGACTCCAATATAAGGACGAAGCACATGATGCATAAGACGCACAAAAGTACCGGGAGCTTCCGAAAGACCCATAGGCATCACTAACCATTCATATAAACCAAATTTGGTTTTGAAAGCAGTTTTCCATTCATCACCCTCTTGTATGCGGATTTGATAATAGCCACTTTTAAGATCAATTTTTGAGAAAAAGTTGGCTCCACTAAGTTCATCAAGCATGTCATCTAAGCGAGGAATGGGATGCCTATATCGAACGGTAATAGCATTGATAGGTCTACAATCGGAACACAAGCGGAAACTTCCATCGGGCTTAGGCACAAGAATAACCGGAACGGCACAAGGGCTTAGGCTTTCACGTACATGGCCGTTGTCGATGAGTTGTTGTACTTGCCGTTGAATCTCCTTGGTTTCTTCGGGATTGACTCGGTATGGAGCTTTGTTTGGTAGAGGAGCTCCGGGGATGAGGTTGATACGATGCTCAATGCCTCGAAGAGGAGGTAGACCCGGAGGTAGCTCATCGGGGAAAACATCTTGAAATTCCTGCAAAAGAGATTGAAACACCAAAGGTAGCTCGTGAATAGTGTTAGTTTTTGGTTCTCCATCCTTGCACACAAGGACAAAGTGCATCACGGTGGATGGGTTCTCACACACTTCTCTCATCTCACTTTTGGTGGCAAATAGAATGAGGTTTTTCTCTCTAGGCGAAGAGTCGCTCAAATTTGGCTTGTGGCTCTCACTCAGTTTTGGGTGGATCACTTTCTCACTCTTGTCTCTATGATTGGTGGCTTGTTTGTCGGCTATCACATGACTAGGAGACATAGGTCGTAGCACATATTCTTTCCCTTTCATCTTGAAGCTATAGTGATTGGTACGCCCATTGTGTATGACACCACGGTCGAATTGCCATGGTCGACCAAGAAGTAGGTGACAAACGGTCATTGGGACCACATCACATTCCAACGTGTCTTCGTAAGCACCAATTTTGAAGGATACTTGGACTGTATGCTCGACTCGTATAGTGCCGGAGTCACTTAGCCATTGAACCTTGTATGGGTGCGGGTGCTTCCCCTTTACCAATTGGAGCTTGGAGCATAGTTCTTCACTTGCCAAGTTGTGGCAACTACCTCCATCGATGATGACCTTGATTGACCGTCCATTGATGCCGGCTTTTGTGTGGAAGATGTGGCATCGTTGGTCTTCTTCTTGTTGATGTTGAAGAGTCAAGACCTTGGAGACAACGAGAGCGGGGCTCGAATCCTCATCACAAAAGACTTGATCATCTTCATCTTCATTCACTTGCCGGTGCATGGCCACTTGCTCAAGAGCCTCCATCTCCTCTTCACTCATGGAGTCATATGTGCCATCGTCGTTGAGGATCATGGTGCGCTTGTTGGTGCATTCGTATGACTTGTGGCCTCGGCCGCCGCAAGTGAAACACTTGAAGGAGCTTGTCTTGATGGTCTCATCGGTCGGAGTAGAGGATGAAGCACGCGGCTTGAGGTTACTTGTAGTAGGAGGAGGATGACTTGAACTTGTTGAAGTCTTCTTGTAACTTGACTTGTCGTCGTTTCTTGAAGAAAACTTGGTTGATGTAGATGTTGGAGGAGTCGTTGAAGCTTGGTTGTTGGGGAAGCCGTGGGTCTTGGATGAGTACTTGGCGTACTTGAAGTCATCTTGCACTTGGCGTTCCGCCTTTGTAGCTTGATGCACGAGCTCAATGAGGGATGAGTATGGTTGGAAGTCGGCGATCTTCTTGATGGGATAATTGAGTCCATTCAAGAAACGTGCCATAGTTTGCTCATCATCTTCCTTGACATTGGCTCGAATCATGGCTATCTCCATTTCCTTGTAGTACTCTTCAACACTCTTTGTTCCTTGCTTGAGTAGTTGGAGTTTCTTGAAGAGGTCGCGGTTGTAGTAGGTTGGCACAAAACGTGCTCGCATGACATCCTTCATTTGAGCCCAAGTGGTGATTGGAGGTTCACCTCTTGCTTGTCGTCTCTCAATGATTTGTTCCCACCATATGAGCACATAGTCTTGGAACTCAAGTGATGCCATAGCGATTTTCTTCGCTTCATCGTAGTTGTGCAAGCGGAAGATTTTGTCAACCTTCAATGCCCATGAGAGGTAGTCTTCGGGGTCATTGCTTCCATTGAACTTGGGCATGGTGAATTTTAGCTTGCCGTAGCGTTGCTCTTCATTGTGTTGTTGGCGATGTTGATGATGACGTCCTTGACGTGGAATGTACTCGTCTTCATGTTGCTCTTGGCGCGGAGGAAGACCATGATCAACTTGCTCTTGTTGAACTTGAGGTTGAGGTGGAGCTTGACGAGCTTGTGGAGGAGCTTGAGGAACTTGACGATGTACATGAGGTTGGTAGTTCCTCTCTTGGATTTCTTCTCGAAAGGCTTCCTCTTGATTGCGCCGTTCGCGATTGCGGTTGGCGAAGGCTCTACTTGATTCTTGAAGGGCACGGTGCGCCTCAAGAGCTTGCGCTTCACGTTGTTGTTGTTGAAGACGTTGAGCCTTGGCGTCTTGTTAAATCTTGGTGTAGACGCGCTCGTTCTTCCTCTTGTTGGCGACGAAGACGTTGTCGTTCTTGAGCTTGAGCAAAAGCCTCTTGGTTTGATTGAGGACGAGGAGCTTGATCATCAACTTGCTCTTGTGAATGCTTGTCATGTAGCGGGTTGCGAGATGCATGCCGGTCTTGACGAGCGGCACGACGAAGAGTGTTCGAAGTAGGTGTACTTGAGTCGTAGAAGGTGTCGTCGGAGTGTCGACTCGAGCGGCTCCGTCTTGATGATGAAGAAGTTGAATGATGCCGGTTTCTCATCAAAGCGCGGATCTCGTCCATTCTTGCATCGTTCTCTTGCTTGTGAGCCTCGAACTTGTTGTCGAAGTAGTCTCTTGTACGTTGCTCGGAGAGTCGCAAGTCGGTGGCAAGGTTGTCGATGCGGTCGCTCATTGCTTGTTGTTCTTGGTGCAACGCTCGTTGTGCACCAAAGAGGTGGCTCTTGGTGACGTATGAAGTCATGTCGTCGTCTTGCTCGATGAAGAGTGGGTTGGTAGAAGAACTTGGCCTATCCATCATTCCAAGCAAGATGTGAGTGGTAGAACGGAAAAGAACGTATACCAATGTACCTTTGACCGATGTTGAAAATGAATCAAGTTCACTCAAATGCGGACAATGAAATAGCACTCTTGGTACCGATTCTTGTCGGTTCTCACACCTACACAAATAAAAGCTTATGGTGGAGCTCGGTTAGGATGGTGGCACAAAATTTGATGCAATTGTAAGTGAGACTCAATAAAGTTGGAAATGATTCACAAATTTGCAAATGCAACAAGTAGACCAATAGCAAGATATGGTACACGGAAACACACGCGCAAATAGATAATATGGGGTTATGCAACCAAGGATGAGCCAAAATGTGGAATTCACCAAGATGCTCTTGTTGCACAACACTAGAGAGACGCTAGCACGATTGCACAATAGGCGGATACGAACTTGTGCACAACCTACTAAGCAAAAATGCAACGACTTCTATCCCAAGTATGCTATTTGTATGGTGTTTCGATGTGTTGATCCAAGATGATCAAGTATGACAATCTTAATGTTTTTTTGATGCTATTGTTCTTGCTTATAAGCTCTTTGCTTATCTTTCTCTCTTTGCTTAAAAGCTTGATTGGCTCTTTCTCTTTTGAGCTCTTTTCTCATGCAAAACTTCACGAACCAAGATAGAAATTGTGTATGCGATGACAACTTTGTGACACACAAGTTGATGCTAAGGTATGCACCACTTTGGTATGTTATGTATGCTATGGAGTATGCTCACTAATGTGCACAAGTCACGTTGCCGGCAATACTCAATGGCTAGTCTCGATGGGTAAGCAACGCAAAACATGGGCTATGATGGTTATCAATGCAATTGCAAGTAATGACAAAGGTGTCGACGATGTTACCGTCCTTGGCGAAGATGAGTGGTGGTGATGTTGATGTTGAACCGTACCTAGATAGCCGAAACAAAAAAGGATACGGAAAACCCCAACTCAAATTCTCAAGGCAAAAGTTGGCAACATTGTCAGAATTGGTAGTGGGAAAGGTTATGGTGGTGTTATGCGGAAGTGGTGGAGGTAAGTGGAAGTGTATGTGGGCCCGGGACAAAATTTGGCGAAAGGTAGGCGGTGATCGGGGTGGTGGAAGGGATTGATGCTACCAGGGGCCGGATATCCGGGCTAGAAGCCGGATGTCCGGGGCGCCGGATGTCCGGGCTGCCGGATGTCCGGGCTGCCGGATGTCCGGGATGCTCGGGCCGGATGTCCGGGCTCGATGAACACCGCGGGGGAGAGGTCAAATCGGATCAAAATTTGGGCGATTTTGTGGATGAAAATTGTGGAAAAGATGGGGGAATGCTAGATCTACCTGCAACACACGAAATCCACGGATCAAATCCAACAAAACTTCATCACACTAACAAATCACAAAAAAAATTTGGGGCTATTTTTGTGGGGAATTTTCGAAATTGGGACAAAAACAACAAAATCAAGCTAGAAAAAGGGGTAGGGGCTCCAATAACGTGATCAACGTGGCTCATGATACCATAGATGATGTAGGGCGGAACCCTACGTGGGTGATCTTTCACGTTGGAGCGGATCCTACGGGTAAGCACGAGGAACACGCGGAAGAACACGAGGGAAACGAGAGAGAAATCACGAAACCGACAAGAGGTCAATCACACAAGTGCTAGATTATCGAACACATGGAGTGGCACAAGATTCAAGAACAACAAAGGAAAGATACACGAGTAGCCGTTCTTCCCCGAGAGGAGGTCTTGATGGGGTCCACCCTAGAAGGGGGTCTTGAATCCGCTTGGGGGATCTTCTCCGTAGAGGTCCTGATCTCCGAGGAGAAGTAGCCAAGTGGATGAGAAAAGGCTCTCACACCAAAATATGAGCTAATCCAATGCTAACCCTAGAAAGAGGAGGGGATCAAGTATATATAGTCTCGGGGCGAAGGGTACAAGGGACAAGTCCGAAGGCCTTGCTGACGCAGTGGGAGGCCGGATGTCCGGGCGTCGGGCGGATGTCTGGCTTTCGCGAGGCGCCGGATGTCGGGCCATCAGCCCGGATGTCCGGCTGGGGCGACTGCTTCAGCAGAATCGGGAGGGCGCCGGATTTCGGGCGAGTGGCGGATATCCGGGGGCCGGACGGGCCGGATGTCCGGGCGGGAGGCGGATGTCCGGGCTGGTCTGGTCTTCAGTGCATTCGGTGATGGAGGGCCGGATTTCGGGCGAAGGGCGGATATCCGGGCTTCGTGAAGAGCCGGATGTCGGGCATGGTGCCGGATGTACGGGCTGGGCAGATTTCTCCGGTTCCTCTCGTCGTGTTCCTTCATCCTTGTACTTGGGGACTTGTCCGTCTTCACGTGCACCCTCGGGAGGTTCCCCTTGACATCTAATCATGCATAGCATATCGGACTTAGGTAGTAGCCATGTCTTGAGTGGATCATATGCGATATCAATAAGGAAGGAGGTCACCTCGTTCTCGAGAGCTCTAGCTCTAGCTCGTGTCATGGGTCCTCTTGGCTCTTGATGAGACGGTTGTGGATGCATGGGGATGATCGTGGGATGCTCCGCATCACCTTGTAAGTAAGACCTTCCGAAACGGTTTTTTCCGGCCTACGGCTCGAGCAGATGCGCAAGACCTCGTCCAGCGTTATGTAGGATGCTAACTTTTCACCAATCAAAGACATATGCCGCCTACCGCCCTACAAACAATCCTCATTACTTGGCCTTTTGCGGTCTGGGGGCTTGACATGGTTAGACCCCTTAAAGGGGGAAGCCATAAGAAAAAATATCTGTTGGTCATGGTAGATAAATTCACTAAGTGGATAGAGGCCAAACCAGTTAAATCGGCCGAAGCCAGGCCAGTGATAGATTTCATATCTGGTGTCCTACACCGTTATGGTGTCCCACACAACATCATCACAGATAATAGCTCTAACTTCACAGCCGACGAAGTAAAAACTTGGTGCGCTAATCTGGGCATCAAGCTCGATTATGCCTCCGTCTACCACCCTCAAACAAACGGTCAAGTCGAACAGGCTAATGGCCTGATAATGAGCGGCATTAAACCCAGACTAGTGCGGTCATTCAAGGAGTCAGATAAACACTTGGTTGAGGAGCTCGACTCTGTACTCTGGGGGCTACGGACCACGCCCAATCGCACGACCGGTTACACACCGTTCTTCATGGTGTACGGCGCAGAGACCGTCTTGCCCTGCGATATTATTCACGACTCACCTCGAGTACGCTTGTATGAGGAGAAAGAGATCGAGCTCGATCGGCAAGATGACTTAGATGGCCTGGAGGAGGAGTGCGATGTCGCAAAAGCTCGTTCAGCATTCTACCAACAACAAGCTCGAAGATACCAAAGCAGAGAAGTGCAGGCCAAGACTTACAATGTCGGTGAACTCGTTCTATGCCTACTATAGAAGAAAAAGGACAAGCTCAAGCCCAAATGGGAGGGTCCCTTCATTATAGATGGAGTTCTCACTGGAGGAGTCTATCGCCTTCGTAACGCATCGTACAATCGCTTAGAGCCGAACCCATGGAACGCTGCCAGACTCCAAGATTCTACGCCTAAGTCCGGACTCATTATTCGTTACCTTTTTTCTATTTTTTCTCTTTCTTCCTTTCGTTTTTATACGACTGCTAGCCCGTGTTCGGATAAACCGCACACTTAAGGGGTATACATCCTTAAATGTACATAAACCCCAATACCTGGGGGCTTCTTGTCATAGAAGCTTATTATAATTTTTGAGCATCAAGTTCGACATATGTGTATCGTCCTCTCATTCATGTCTTTTGTTCGCCATTATATGCACCTTTATGACTTAAATTTTTGCCAAGCTAGGTTGCCTGGCTCCTGTGCTTATGCCCTACGTTCCCGCTTGTTCGACTAGGGCATAAAGGGAGCACCTCTGCAATTGTTACAGCCGGGTCATTCGGACGTGTACCTCAGACGGGTGAAGCCGAAATCTAGCATTCTTAAGGGAATAATAGGTCGGCGTACATAAGATGAACTGCCCTTGTTGCCATACAAGCCCCCAACATACAACGAGTATTGTGATTTTTTATCACAGCTCGGGCATGCACAATGCATGCTGGCCCAGGGAGAGGAACCCTTAACGGAACTATTCTCTCTGGAAGATGTTTCTTACGATCAAAGGTAATATAACATAACTCCCCGAATACAACTTGTCTGTTCAAGCAACTATGACCAGACTGCCTGGTTACCGAACATACTTTCATGCTTCCCACCAGTACAATATTCGGAAACACTCATAAACTTCAGATTTCGGAGGTTAAAGCGGAAGTTCTGCCATGACAATAGTTTTATAATTCGGCCGGAGATACGATTGTCGATAAAAGTACATTACTACTTGGACTCGTAAACTTCCTCCTCCTCTAGACCATCTAATAAGTTGTCTAGCTTACAATCCTATTGCGAAAACTTGGCGGCTATCTTTACTTGGTCATATGCCAAGCTAACAGGAATCTCTTGTCCATCTGATCCTCGAGGTCCGACTTGAGCCATATGATTTGGATCAAGTCCGGTGTACCGTGTTTTCACCATGGCCCAGGCCTCTTGTGCCCCTTCCCGACACGCTGATGTCTTCCACAGTCCAAAGCGGCGCCGAGCTCCCTTGAATAACTTCACGAGCTCTTCCATACTTCTGGGAGGAGAATCGGCCGGCCATAAAGCCTTAGCAATGTTCCTCATTGTCTTCCGGGCTCGCTCGTGCACTTTGGACAACTCTTGTAGCAGGTCGCCTTGGAATCCAGACACCTCCGCTTTGGGTCGCCCAGTCAGCACACCTACAACAACAAACTTGTTACACTTCCCATTAGAAGACTGTATGGAAGTAAGGTTAAAAAGCATACTGAATATGCCGCCTTTCAGCCTTCTGTTCTCTTTCAAGGCATCTGCCAATTGGGCTCGTATATCCTTCAGCTCCTCGACTTGCTTGATGTTGGCATCTTGTAGCTTGTTTTTCTCATCCCTGGTTCGCGTCAGTATACGCTGACCAGCGGCTTCTTGCCTTTAGGCATGTTTTTTATCCGCCTGTGCGGTCTTCAGTTCCTCTTCCAAATGATTCGGTGCTGCTGCCATCATAAATACATCATTGTTTATTTCAAAAAGTATTGCTGGCACATGATTCTATTTTCCGAACAGTAGCAAACATTACCAGTCGGTGCTGTCACGCCCAATATGCGACCCTATCCAAAAGGAACTCGAAGGTCCCACCAAGGATAGACCCGCATATTGAAACGCTTTTGCAAGGTGGATATCATTACATCAACATTACATAATAGATGGGGATACATACATAAGGCACAAATGCCACAAGAATACATCAACGTCATATACAAGATCAACATCCGACTACGGATGAAGCATAAATGAAACTCAAACGACATCCACCTGCTAGCCCAGGCTGCCGACCGAACCTATCCCCGATCGAAGAAGAAGCAGAAGAAGAACTCCAACACAAGCAAACATCGCTCTCAAGTCATGATCATCGCAGAACCTGTACCTGCAACTGGTGGTGAAGTAATCTGTGAGCCACGAGGACTCAGCAATCCCATTACCATGGGTATCAAGACTAGCAAAGCTTAAAGGGAAAGGAAGGGGTAAAGTGGTGAGGTTGCAGCAGCGACTAAGCATGTATGGTGGCTAACTTATGCAAAAGAGAGCGAGTAGAGAAACAAAGGAACGGTCGTCAACTAGTAATGATCAAGAAGTGATCCTGAACTCCTACTTACGTCAAACATAACCCAGAAACCGTGTTCTCCTCTCGATCAACCCCGAAAAGAGACACTCACGGTTACACACACGGTTGGTGTATTTTAGAAGAGTTTGCTTCAAGTTTACTACAACCGGATATTAACAAATTCCATCTGCCACATAACCGCGGGCACGGCTCTCGAAAGTTTATACCTGCAGGGTGTCCCAACTTAGCCCATGATAAGCTCTCGCGATCAACGAAGGAATAGACCTTCTCCCGAAGACCCGATCAGTCTCGAATCCGGCTACAAGACATTTCGACAAACAATAAAACAAGACCAGCAAAGCCGCCGGATGTGCCGACAAATCCTGATAGGAGCTGCACATATCTCGGTCTCGTGGCACACCGGATTGTCCAAACTTCCGATAGGCGAACCCAGAGTTGCCCTGGTACACCGGCGGTCGACGATTTGGACCAGCACTCACGACGAGCACCGCCCGGGGTAAAATAAGATGACCCTTGGGCTCCGAAACCCAAGGGAAAAAGGGCTAGGTGAGGCAAATGGTAAAACCAATGTTGGGCCTTCTTTGGAGGAGTCTTATTCAAAGCGAACTGTCAAGGGGTCCCATAAATCACCCGACCGCGTTAGGGACGCAAAATCGGGGAACATAATACCGATATGACGGAAACTAGGGCGGCAAGAGTGGAACAAAACACCAGGCATAAGGCCGAGCCTTCCACCCTTTACCAAGTATATAGATGCATTAATAAAATAAGATTATTGTGATATCCCAACAAGTAAACATGTTCCAACAAGGAACAACATCTCGATGTTCCAACAAGGAACAAACTTCATCTTCACCTGCAACTAACAATGCTATAAGAGGGGCTGAGCAAAGCGGTAACATAGCCAAACAATGGTTTGCTAGGAAGGGTGCAACAAGTTAGAGGCTGACATGGCAATTTGGGATGGCTTGAGCAGCAAGTGATAGGTAGCGCAGCATAGCGAAAGAACGAAGCAACTAGCATAGCAATGATAGTAGTGAGATCCAGGGTAGCGGTCATCTTGCCTGAAATCCCGCAAGGAAGAAGAACGAGTCCATGAAGAAGACGAACGGATGAAGCCGAACCAAGCGTAGACGAACGAATCCTCACGATCGCAATGAAACAGGAACTAACAAGAAGAAGCACACAACATAGTAAACACACCACACATGAACAAGACATGATGCTCAACCAAGTATGATGCGTGACAAGGCTACATGAAGCTACTCATGGCAAGAGATGATGCAAACAAGAGCAACACATCAAGGCAAGTTTAAATGAGGCCGGAAGCAACATATAACAATTCCGGTAAGTCCTCATATGCAAATTTCGAAATTGGTCCAGATCTGAATAAACCTTAAGTTCAAGTTGTTAAACAGCAAGTTAAGATGCACCAACATGATCTACACGAAATTCTAGTCAATTTACATATAAAGTTCATTAGATTCGGAGCTACAGTCTAGAAGATATGAGCAAAACAAGTTGAACATGGCATTGATGCAATATGCATACAAACATCAAGCAAGCACCTCAAAACATGGATGCAACATGATAATATGAAACTAAATGCAAAATCAAGCAAGTTTCATATAGAGCACACTCAAAACGGAGCAACGGATCAACACATACACTCTATACAAGTCATGACCACAATCTGTCCAAAACAGCAAGTAGGCATATTGGAAGCATCAAAACAATCTGCTACAGCACCTCAATATGAAAACAAAAGGCATGGGCATGATATACAGGTAAAGCATGACAAAACATGAACACTGAGCTATCTCCATAAATCATTAGAACATGCTCAAAAAGACATGGCAAGATTGCAAATAATAACAGTTTCAGGCATTGGCAGAAATAACATCAGGTTGCAATGTTTAGGGCTATGAAACAACATGTTACAGGAAGTTATCATGGCAAACAAAGGCATGGAATGAATCTACTAATTGCATAGAACAAACGTCCCTTACTGACCATAAGCCAAAATGGATCAGAAAATATGATGGCACCCATGTAAACATGGCAAGTTATATTACAGATTCATACATGGCAGGAACAACGATAAGTAGGCATGTTGGTGAGCTTGAACCACTCATCACAGAGCAATACATGGCATGGCAAGGCAACTCACAGTAAGAATACATGGCATAGAAGCTATACATGGCAATAACAACATCATAGCATACACGGATCAACTACAACAACCTTGGCAAAATTGAATAACATGTAAACAATCTGCCAGGAAACATTTATAGAAAAAGTAGAGCTCGATTGACTCAAGCTATGGCACTCCATAATTGCAAATAAGGGCATGGATGGATAGAGAATAACCATATGTTAAAAACATCCTTACTGAAGTATCTCAAAATAAGCATGGATCTCTCGGTATCATCAAGTTTACATGGCATAAAAATATCAGTAAAACAGGGCTGAAATCAGCAACATCATGAAGCCTAGTTTGCATGCTTGTGCTAGTCACCACAGAGATCACAAAAATACATGGCATACACCCCTGTAAATATGGCATGGCATATTACAAAACACATGTAGGACTCAACTCCATAGGGTGCACACATCAATCATGGCAAAAATGACAAAAGTGCATGTTCTGATAAGAATCTGAAACTAACATCACATAGCACTGTTCTAACAGCATTTCGGGCATCAAGATGAGCCCAAATGAAAATGATGCAATGAGATGAAATGATCTACTCTTCGGGGCGAACAATTTGACATATTACACGCACGAAACGGATCTACGGATTCAGAGTTATGCCATGATGAAAATGCAACCAAATGCAAAAAATATCTGGGACTTAGAGGAAAATCGGGGTCAACCTTAGGGTTTCCAGATCTGGATCCGGGTCGTCGGGCACGGACTTCGAGGCGGCCGGAGAAGCTCGCGGACTTGGAGGAGAGGCAGCGGCCGGACTCGGGAGGTCGAGGGCGGCGCGCCGTGAGGAGACCGGAGGAGGCAGGCGGGCGTGGAGGCGAGCAATGGCGCACCAGGGCAAGGGGCGGCGGGCCGAGGCTGGTGGCGGGCTTGGCGAGCCTCGCGGTGGCCGGGCGGCGCCTCGGGCAAGGGCGGCGGCGGCGCCCGCCGGGCGACGGGTCGCTGGCGCGGGGCGGCCGGGCGACGGGCGGCGCCGGGGAGGAGGGTGGCCGACGCCGGCGAGAGGCGGCGGGTTGGGCGGCGTGCGGCGGGGGCGGTCGGCGCCGGTGGAGAGGCGCGGAGGCGGCGGGAGCTGTGTGCGCGGGCAGGGCGGGAGGCGGGTCCTGGCTGGCTCGGGCGGCGCTGCCGGGCCGAGCTGGTCGATCCGGGCCCAAGCGCGGGTGCGGGGAGGAGAGAGGAGGCGTGGGGGCCACGTGGCAGCCTCCCATTGGCTGCGGGCGGCGGCGGCGAAGCCTCCGGCGTCGGACGGACATGTCCGTCACGGAGAGGGGAAGATCTAGGGTTTCATCTGCGGGATTCATCCGCGAATTTCAGGGGGGAGGGGCTTATTTATAGATAGAGGGAGCTAGGAGAGTCCAAATGAGGTGCGGTTTTCGGCCACGCGATCGTGATCGAACGACCGAGAGCATGGAGGGGAGTTTGGTGGGTTTTGGGACACTTTGGAAGGGTGTTGGGCTGCAAAGAGAAGGGGCATTTACGGTTACCGGTTAACTGTTGAGTATAAACGACCTCCAAATGGCACGAAACTTGACAGGCGGTCTATTGGTGCTATACCAAGGCCGCTTGACAAACCTCGGGCCATTCCGAGAAAGTTTAACACCCGCACATGAAAAAGAGGTAAAAGGGGGCGCCGGGAGACATAGGAGTGCCGGATTGCAAAACGGACAACGGGGAAAATGCTCGGATGCATGAGACGAACACGTATGCAAAATGAAATGCACATGACGACATGATATGAAATGCAGATGTTGAAATGGCAAGGTGCAACACGCAAGCAAATGACATGGCAACGACGGCGAATAACTGGCAGACACCTGGCGCATCGAATCCGGGGCATTACAACACTCCTCCACTAACAAGAGATCTCGTCCCGAGATCTTAGGACCGAGACGGAAGGGAAAAGGGATGAGGTGAAGCAAGAAATCAAGAGAAGAAGCAAAGAATCGAGAGCACTCGAGAATAAGAGAGGATCAACGAGAATGACGAGAATCAAAAGCTCATGGAAACATGATAGACTCAGAAACAACTCCAGTTCGAACGAGATAAGAAATGAATTAGACTGAAAGGATTTAGGCAGCACTCCGGCTGAACATGGAAGGAGTTGGAACTGAGTTTGACAAATGGAACGATAGGTGACGAGAGGAACAACACAATGCCTCCGGAAGAATTGGAAGAATTGAAAAGAACTTAGAGGGAAGGATTGAATGGAGTTGTTGAGAAAATTCAACAACGAAAAGAATAAGATTGTCGTGGACTTATGGAAAACATCTCAAAATTATGAGGTGATAACAGACCACAAACGGAAATGATTGGATAACTGAGAAGAACGAAGAAATGCAAAACTCTACTTCAAAAGAAATACGGAGAATTAATTGCACTTCGAGACGCGTGAAGAAAAGATACTTGAACTCCGCCAACAAAATCTTGATGGACTCTTGAAGAAATGAATTAAATCATGAAGAACCACCATGAAGAACTCCGGTACCAAAAGGATGACGAGATAAAATGAAGGATGAAAGAATAAGATGAGCCTTGCGATGATTTAGATGGAGGTTCCGACGAAATGGCCGAGGAAATTTGAACTCCGGAAAAGAAAACATGGAAAGACTTGGAACTAGAATTTATTCATCAAGAACAAACTCCGAAGGAAGGGATTAATCACTTGGATGAAATAAGAATAAGATTTATTGTATGCTTGTCCTTCATCAAATTAAATTGATGACAAGCAATGGATTTTTGCATACTACTTATTCTTCTTGAAAAGGATTGAGAAGTGACATATCGCAGACTTGAGAAGGTCTTCATGAACCACCGGTAGGATTGGAAAGAATGAATGAATTAATATGATAATCAAGGAAAATGAATCTTGAACGAGCCACCGTAAGAAATGGAAATGAACGAAGAGAAGAGAACGAATCGTCGGAAAGAATTAGAAAAGCACAAACATACTTGAGGAATAAAAAAAACAAGATAATGACGGGGTCGCGAACTGGTTGAAGAATACTTGAACGAACACCGAACGAATATTGAGACGAACGAAGGGGCACGAATATGGAATAATTGGAGAACGAATTTGAAAAACTTAGAATGGAGAGATATTCCGAAAAGATGGCCTCCGGATGATCGAGACGAAAAACAACTCCTGAAATACTCCGGATGGGTAAGAAAGAATATCTGACAAACGGAATAATTCGAGAGATAGCATGAAGCAAGAACCACGAATCTTCGGGAGAACGGGCAAGATTTAGAGGAAAACTCTTCTTCGGTCTTCAAATGACGACGAGAAACACCACCAAAATTGTTGAGAAACTCCGGAATAATGAAAAAGAGGAAAGGTAGAACCCGAGATGAAAAGAATTTGAAAGCGATATTGGAGATGGCATCTGACTGATGAAATTCATTCTTACGTCAGACTTGAAAAGAATTTAGGATAACTCCGGGTAAATTAGAAGAGTCAGGTAAGATCTTGGGAAAAGACCTGTGGGTTAGGGCCCACTGAATAGATAACACCGTCGGAAAGGATTGTTGAAGAGATAGATGATGCACCGGAACAATTGAAATATTAGAATGAGGTGATAACCTCGAATTAATTCGAACACAGGCAAATCTCCTGAGATGTCCTCCGAACTCCGGAATGATAAACTGGCGAGAGGCGAACGAGCGAAGAGAACACTTGAGGCGAGGAAAAGAATGTGATCAACTCGAAAAACTTGAATTGAATCCACCGGAAAGAAAAAGATATGAAGAATGACGAACAAGACGAGAATTCACCCGTTGAAATAATTTAGGGAAGACTGAAGAGGCTCCACACAAATGAAATAGATGGTCGAAACAGACTCAGGCTCCGGGAAGAAAAGGGTGGGAGGGCGGGAAAACAAAGGCAACTTGGAAGGGGAAACCGACGAATATTTTGAAGAGAAAACACCAGTTGAAATCATTGAGGAAAGAAAGAAAAGACTTCGCACGAGTAGGATGGATACTCGATTACGGACTCCGATTTCGAGAAGAAGAAGGGTGGGCGGGCGGGAAAAGAAAACAACTGAGGATTGGACTTGACAACGATGAAGAGGCTCGAGTCAACTTGACGAGAAATGCACCGGACAAAAGAGGATGGACAACTCACGAGACTAACCACGTGATCCTAAAGAAAAATTTGAACGGGAAGAGGAGTAATTCAAAACACCTATGTCAAGATTCCTTACCAGAGCGACGAAGGGGCTGAGGAGTAAAAAATAATTCCTACTCTCCGATATAACTAGACTCCAAAACAGTTTTCTTCTAGACTCAACAACGGCCAAACTACACGATCAAACAAGGGGGCTCCTAGGGTCGGTCGAGGCTCTGATACCAACTTGTCACGCCCAATATGCGACCCTATCCAAAAGGAACTCGAAGGTCCCACCAAGGATACACCCGCATATTGAAACACTTTTGCAAGGTGGATATCATTACATCAACATTACATAATAGATGGGGATACATACATAAGGCACAAATGCCACAAGAATACATCAACATCATATACAAGATCAACATCCGACTACGGATGAAGCATAAACAGAAACTCAAATGACATCCGCCCTGCTAGCCCAGGCTGCCGACCTGGAACCTATCCCCTGATCGAAGAAGAAGCAGAAGAAGAACTCCAACACAAGCAAACGTCGCTCTCAAGTCATGATCATCGCAGAACCTGTACCTGCAACTGGTGGTGTAGTAATCTGTGAGCCACGAGGACTCAGCAATCCCATTACCATGGGTATCAAGACTAGCAAAGCTTAAAGGGAAAGGAAGGGTAAAGTGGTGAGGTTGCAGCAGCGACTAAGCATGTATGGTGGCTAACTTACGCAAAAGAGAGCGAGTAGAGAAACAAAGGAACGATCGTCAACTAGTAATGATCAAGAAGTGATCCTGAACTCCTACTTACGTCAAACATAACCCAGAAACCGTGTTCTCCTCTCGATCAACCCCGAAAAGAAACACTCACGGTTACACACACGGTTGGTGTATTTTAGAAGAGTTTGCTTCAAGTTTACTACAACCGGATATTAACAAATTCCCATCTGCCACATAATCGCGGGCACGGCTCTCGAAAGTTTATACATTGCAGGGGTGTCCCAACTTAGCCCATGATAAGCTCTCGCGATCAACGAAGGAATAGACCTTCTCCCGGAAGACCCGATCAGTCTCGGAATCCGGCTATAAGACATTTCGACAAAGATAAAACAAGACCAGCAAAGCCGCCGGATGTGCCGACAAATCTGATAGGAGCTGCACATATCTCGGTCTCGAGGCACACCGGATTTTCCAAACTTCCGATAGGCGAACCCAGAGTTGCCCTGGTAGCCACCGGCGGTCGACGGTTTGGACCAGCACTCACGACGAGCACCGCCCGGGGTAAAATAAGATGACCCTCGGGCTCCGAAACCCAAGGGAAAAAGGGCTAGGTGAGGCAAATGGTAAAACCAATGTTGGGCCTTCTTTGGAGGAGTCTTATTCAAAGCGAACTGTCAAGGGGTCCCATAAATCACCCGACCGCGTTAGGGACGCAAAATCCGGGAACATAATACCGATATGACGGAAACTAGGGCGGCAAGAGTGGAACAAAACACCAGGCATAAGGCCGAGCCTTCCACCCTTTACCAAGTATATAGACGCATTAATAAAATAAGATATATTGTGATATCCCAACAAGTAAACATGTTCCAACAAGGAACAACATCTCGATGTTCCAACAAGGAACAAACTTCATCTTCACCTGCAACTAACAATGCTATAAGAGGGGCTGAGCAAAGCGGTAACATAGCCAAACATTGGTTTGCTAGGAAGGGTGCAACAGGTTAGAGGCTGACATGGCAATTTGGGATGGCTTGAGCAGCAAGTGATAGGTAGCGCAGCATAGCGAAAGAACGAAGCAACTAGCATAGCAATGATAGTAGTGAGATCCAGGGTAGCGGTCATCTTGCCTGAAATCCCGCAAGGAAGAAGAACGAGTCCATGAAGAAGACGAACGGATGAAGCCGAACCAAGCGTAGAAGGACCGAATCCTCACGATCGCAATGAAACAGGAACTAACAAGAAGAAGCACACAACATAGTAAACACACCACACATGAACAAGACATGATGCTCAACCAAGTATGATGCATGACAAGGCTACATGAAGCTACTCATGGCAAGAGATGATGCAAACAAGAGCAACACATCAAGGCAAGTTTAAATGAGGCTGGAAGGAACATATAACAATTCTGGTAAGTCCTCATATGCAAATTTCGAAATTGGTCCAGATCTGAATAAACCTTAAGTTCAAGTTGTTAAACAACAAGTTAAGATGCACCAACATGATGTACACGAAATTCTAGTCAATTTACATATAAAGTTCATTAGATTCGGAGCTACGGTCTAGAAGATATGAGCAAAACAAGTTGAACATGGCATTGATGCAAAATGCATACAAACATCAAGCAAGCATCTCAAAACATGGATGCAACATGATAATATGAAACTAAATGCATAGAACAAAAGTCCCTTACTGACTATAAGCCAAAAAGGATCAGAAAATATGATGGCACCCATGTAAACATGGCAAGTTATATTACAGATTCATACATGGCAGCAACAACGATAAGTAGGCATGTTGGTGAGCTTGAACCACTCACCACAGAGCAATACATGGCATGGCAAGGCAACTCACAGTAAGAATACATGGAATAGAAGCTATACATGGCAATAACAACGCCATAGCATACACGGATAAACTACAACAACCTTGGCAAAACTGAATAACATGTAAACAATCTGCCAGGAAACATTTATAGCAAAAGTAGAGCTTGATTGACTCAAGCTATGGCACTCCATAATTGCAAACAAGGGCATGGATGGATAGAGAATAACCATATGTTAAAAACATCCTTACTGAAGTATCTCAAAATAAGCATGGATCGCTCGGTATCATCAAGTTTACATGGCATAAAAATATCAGCAAAACAGGGCTGAAATCAGCAACATCATGAAGCCTAGTTTGCATGCTTGTGCTAGTCACCAAAGAGATCACAAAAATACATGGCATACGCCCCTGTAAAGATGGCATGGCATATTACAAAACACATGTAGGACTCAAGTCCATAGGGTGCACACATCAATCATGGCAAAAATGACAAAAATGCATGTTCTGATAAGAATCTGAAACTAACATCACATAGCACTCTTCTAACAGCATTTCGGGCATCAAGATGAGCCCAAATGAAAATGATGCAATGAGAAGAAATGATCTACTCTTCAAGACGAACAATTTGACATATTACACGCACGAAACGGATCTACGGATGCAGAGTTATGGCATGATGAAAATGCAACAAAATGCAAAAATATCTGGGACTTAGAGGAAAATCGGGGTCAACCTTAGGGTTTCCAGATCTGGATCCGGGTCGTCGGGCACGGACTTCGATGCGGCCGGAGTAGCTCGCCAGACTTGGAGGAGAGGCAGCGGCCGGACTCGGGGAGGTCGAGGGCGGCGCGCCCGGAGGAGACCGGAGGAGGCCGGGCGGGCGTGGAGGCGAGACGGCGGCGCACCAGCGCGCTGTGGGCCGAGGCTGGTGGCCGGGCGGCGAGCCTCGCGGTGGCGCGGCGCTCGGGCAGGGCGGCGGCGCGCGCCCGGGCGACGGGACGGAGGCGACGGGTCGCTGGCGCGGCCGGCCGGGCGGACGGGCGGCGCCGACGGAGGGCCGACGCCGCGAGAGGCGGCGGGTCGGGCGGCGAGGTGGAGGCGGTCGGCGCGGGCGGGAGGCGCTGGAGGCGGCAGGAGCAGCGCGGCGGCGGCGGAGGCGGGTCCAGCAGGCTCGGACAGCGCGCGTGTCGGGCCGAAAGGGTCCGATCCGGGCCCCGGCGGGCCGCGACGGGTGCGGGGAGGAGAGAGGAGGCGTGGGGGCCACGTGGAAGCCTCCCATTGGCTGCGGGCGGCGGCGGCGAAGCGTCCGGCGGCGAACGGACATGTCCATCGTGGAGAGGGGAAGATCTAGGGTTTCATCTGCGGGATTCATCCGCGAATTTCGGGGGGAGGGGCTTATTTATAGATAGAGGGAGCTAGGAGAGTCCAAATGAGGTGCGGTTTTCGGCCACGCGATCGTGATCGAACGACCGAGAGCATGGAGGGGAGTTTGGTGGGTTTTGGCCCACTTCGGAATGGTGTTGGGCTGCAAAGAGAAGGGCTTTACGGTTACCTTGCTAACTGCTGAGTACCAAACGACCTCCAAATGGAACGAAACTTGACAGGCGGTCTATTGGTGCTATACCAAGGCCGCTTGACAAACCTCGGGCCATTCCAAGAAAGTTTAACACCCGCACATGAAAAAGAGGTAAAAGGGGGCGTCGGGAGACATAGGAGTGCCGGATTGCAAAACGGACAACGGGGAAAATGCTCGGATGCATGAGACGAACACGTATGCAAAATGAAATGCACATGACGACATGATATGAAATGCAGATGATGACATGGCAAGGTGCAACACGCAAGCAAATGACATGGCAACGACGGCGAATAACTGGCAGACACCTGGCGCATCGAATCCGGGGCATTACAGGTGCCTCCTTAGACTTCGCTAGTTCGGCGTTGACAGCAGTTAGCTGGGTTCGACATTTTTCTAGCTCCTGTGACAGCATGTTGTTCCTCTCCGTGAGTACCTGATTATGCAAACGATCCTTAAATCAGTTGCATCAACTGCTTTAAGTCTCGGGGGCTACTGACACATGATCTTACCCGCATGTCCTTGGAAAGCTGCTGAGTGGCTACAACAAGCCCATCCCGAGCAGCTCGGAGGTATGCGTCCGCTGAGCTGAAGGCATTAAATGCCTCTTCAGTGAAGGTTAGGTCGCGCATAGCCGCTTTCCGGCGCCGATGGGTCATTGCACTCTCCACTTCGGAGTTGGTAACGGATTCATCATCCGAATCCTCAGGGAGAGGACAATTCGACATTTCACCTGCATCAATCCCAGCCCTTGGGGCGGGGTCCGGGGTTGGATTTGGTGATGCATGACCAACAAGGTCCCCGAACACAGTCCGGCGTATGCTTTTCCTAAAAATGCAGCGCAGCAGGAAACGACAAAATTCGGTACCTCTGCCATGGGCATATTAAAAAACCATACCTTTTTAATGAGGGTGGGAGCTTGGCAGTATCGCCGTCCGCCTTTCTTTTCGAAGACCCGCCCCGTGTAGGCGTCTCCTTCCGAAGGGATGCTTCTCATGCGGCATGGCGAGATGAGCGCCACCCCTTTTAAGCACGGGACAATGCGGTAGGTGAGGTGCAATGAGAAAACTCTTTTGGAGGAGATTTCTCCTGGGTACTTACATGGGAAGAGGGGAGAAGGCCGGGGTAATCAGCTATAATGGCCACTTCCGTGCCGTCGTAACTAGCTTGACAGAAAACCCCCTCCTTGAGCTCTACGAATATATCCGGATCCTCTTCAAATCTGGGATCCAGGTCTCGAATATGGTCCTCCGGCTGCGGGGCAGGGCTGTAGATCCCTGCAGCAACTTTCCTCCGTTCCTGTTAAAAAATGGTCAGATTAAGTTCAGCTGGGTACGACTTAGGAGGAGTATTGAGTAAAATTACGGAGCAAAGGCTTACCCAGCTGGGAGGGTTGTACATGGAAAAGCCCTCTCGGCACTTAAGGCGAGTGAACTCTTCTTTCTCCCCTTTATAAAGATCAGCCAGGGTGGCAGTTGTCCGGACCCTTGCGCCCGCAGCGTGATGCGTCGTCTTCCCCGTTATAGTGCCACATGGGGAGTCCTCTGGATTGGAGTGGCTGAACACCTCACGTTATTGAAATCGCCATTACCTCAATGATGGACAGTCCGGATTGGGCAAGTGTCTTTATGTTGTCCATTAGCTTCTTAACCTCCGCGCTATCTTCCTCCTCAAGGCTTCAGGGGCGCCAGCTGTGGTGATTCTTTAAAGGAGCATTGGAAAATTCGGGTAGGCCTCGTCGGATTGGGTCATGGAGAATGACATCTTCAATATAAAACCACTCCGAGGGCCACTCTTCGGATGCCTTTTTCGGAGTGCGGGACATGTATCCTGTCCCGGCTATGCGCCATACTTCGGCGCCGCCAACCTCGAATATGGATCCCTTTTCAAAGCGGGTGACGAGGCAGAAAAGCTTCCACCATAATTCAAAATGGGCCTCGCACCCTAGGAACATCTCACAAAGAGCCACGAGGCCCGAGATATGCAGTATGGAGCCCAGCGTGAGATTGTGCAGCTGGAGTCCGTAGTACTCCCAGAGACCTCAGAGGAAAGGGTGGATTGGAAATCCAACGCCTCTTGAGAGAAAGGAAATGAAGCACACTCGCTCCCCTTCTGAGGGATTGGGGAAATTTTCCCCAAGGGCTTCGCCATTGAAAGAAGTTAATCCCGCCCGAACGGGGACTAGATCCGTGGGAGGGAGATATCCCTGCACCTGAAGCGTAGTCAGTTGAGCATGGGACTCCGAGCAGCTCTCCCAATCGCCTTTTTGAGGACCGTGGGGGTGGGAGGAAGAACTGGGAGCGCTGGCCATGTTTGCATGGTTTCTTGTGGCAAGTTCTAAGATTTTTGCCTGGTGTGAAATGTGAAAGTGCAACTATCCCTAGGTGGTTTTGGTAATTCATAACAACATATAGCTCATTGAGCTAATGCTATTCCAAGACTATTATTTCAGGAAAGCTCAATGAATGACATGGCATGGATGATGAAAGTGGATCCCTCAAAATACTAAGGACAAAGGATTGGCTCAAGCTCAAAAGCTCAAGACTCTTCATTTTACATTTTAGTGATCCAAGATCACATTGAGTCTATAGGAAAAGCCAATACTATCAAGAAGGGATGAGGTGTTGCTTAATGAGCATCTTGCTTCATGTGCTTAGTGATATGCTCCAAAACCCTCAACTACTTTCCCACATCCACAAATGACCTAAACCTAAAGCCAAAATCGGTCACACCGATTCTTTCTATCCGGCGCCACCGATTCCAAAAGTCATAGCCACTGCCACAAACGCTAAGCAAATCGGTCTTACCGATAGGGATCTCGGTCTCACCAAGATGGGGTTGCAATCTCTCTGTTTCCCTTCGTAACATTTCGGTCTAACCGAAGTGAGCGACCGGTCCCACCGAGATTGCAATGTAAACTCTCTGTTTCCTTTTTGTAACATTTCGGTCTCACCGAAAAGAGCAAATCGGTCCCACCGAGTTTACCTGACCAACTCTCTGGAAAGCTTATTACCAAATCGGTCTCACCGAGTTTGTGTAATCGGTCTTACCGAGATTACGTTATGCCCTAACCCTAACCTAATCGGTCTCACAGAGATGCATGTCAGTCCCACCGAAAATCACTAACGGTCACTAGGTTTACTAAATCGGTCCGACCGAGTTTAACGATTCGGTCCCACCGAGTTTGGTAAATTGTGTGTAACGGTTAGATTTTGTGTGGAGGCTATATATACCCCTCCACCTCCTCTTCATTCGTGAGAGAGCCATCGAACGAACCTACACTTCCAACTTACCATTTCGAGAGAGAACCACCTACTCATGTGTTGAGGCCAAGATATTCCATTCCTACCATATGAATCTTGATCTCTAGCCTTCCCCAAGTTGCTTTCCACTCAAACCCTCTTTCCACCAGATCCAAATCCTATGAGAGAGAGAGTTGAGTGTTGGGGAGACTATCATTTGAAGCACAAGAGCAAGGAGTTCATCATCAACACACCATTTGTTACTTCTTGGAGAGTGGTGTCTCCTAGATTGTCTAGGTGTCACTTGGGAGCCTCCGACAAGATTGTGGAGTTGAACCAAGGAGTTTGTAAGGGCAAGGAGATCGCCTACTTCGTGAAGATCTACCGCTAGTGAGGCAAGTCCTTCGTGGGCGACGGCCATGGTGGGATAGACATGGTTGCTTCTTCGTGGACCCTTCGTGGGTGGAGCCCTCCGTGGACTCGCGCAGCCGTTACCCTTCGTGGGTTGAAGTCTCCATCAACGTGGATGTACGATAGCACCACCTATCGGAACCATGACAAAAACATCCGTGTCTCCAATTGCGTTTGAATCCTCCAAACCCTTCCCCTTATATTCTTGCAAGTTGCATGCTTTATTTTCCGCTGCCTATATACTCTTTGCATGCTTGCTTGAATTGTGTGATGATTGCTTGACTTGTCCCAAAATAGCTAAAATCTACCAAACTATAAAATTGGGAAAAGGTTAAGTTTTTATTGGTCAAGTAGTCTAATCACCCCCACTCTAGACTTACTTCAAGGTCCTACAAAATGGCATCTGAGATCTAGTCTTCTTAAATAGACGCCTTCCATACACCGTCAGGGTGTTATCTATAAAAACGCTTGGACCTTTCTTATTCATCTGACACGTGAAGCCGAGGCGACGGAGGCGTGGAAGTCGAAGGATATGATGTTCAATGCAAAGACGAAGCCGTCCGGAGTATTATGGAGGGCCTACCCAGCAAGACCGAGGATGTAAAAGCCGGACACTGCGTCATCATCGAAGGGTCAATTGCGGTTCTTTTTGTTCAAATTACTCTGGAGTATATGGAGAAGGAACCCACCTTGCAATGACGAAGACGATATGCGCGCCGGACACGTCGTCATTGAAGCCTGGTTCGGGGGCTACTGAGGGAGTCCTGGACTAGGGGGTCCTCGAGGATCCGGGTTGTGTGATGTGGGCCAGATTGATGGGCCGTGAAGATACAAGATCAAGTACCTTCTCTCGTGTCCGGATGGAACTCTCCTTTGCGTGGAAGGTAAGCTTGGCGACCGGATGTATAGTTTCCTTCCCCTGTAAACCGACTCTGTATAACACTAGCTCCCTCCGGTGTCTATATAAACTGGAGGGTTTAGTCCGTAGAGGCTATCATAATCATACAAGCTAGACATCTAGGGTTTAGCCATTACGATCTTGAGGTGGATCAACTCTTGTAACCCCTATACTCATCAAAGTCAATCAAGTAGGAAGTAGGGTATTGCCTCCATCAAGAGGGCCTGAACCTGGGTAAACATCGTGTCCCCTGCCTCCTGTTCCCTTCGATCCTTAGAAGCATAGTTCGGGACCCCCTACCCATGATCTGACGGTTTTGACACCGACACCCGCTGCCACGGGAGGGTAGGACAAAAGATGTCATGTAAGTTCTTTTCAGTAAGCACATATGACTATATAAGGAATACATGCCTATATTACATTGATGAATTGGAGCTCATTCTATGTCACCCTAGGTTATGACTGCTACATGATGAATATCATCCAACACAATTATCAATGTCGATCCATTGCCTATGAGCTTTTTCACATATTGATCTTTGCCTAGTTACTTTCGTTGCTACTGTTGTTACAATCACTACAAACTACTACTGTTACTTTTGCCACCATTACCGTTACTTCCATATTACTTTGCTACTAAATACTTTGCGGCAGATATTAAGTCTTATAGGTGTGGTTGAATTGACAACTCAACTGCTAATACTAGTCAATATTCTTTGGCTCCCCTTGTGTCGAATCAATAAATTTGGGTTGAATACTCTACCCTCGAAAACTGTTGCGATCCCCTATACTTGTGGGTTATCATGCATCCGTTGCATGGCAATCCCTACTCACTCACATTGATATCTATTATGGGCATCTCCATAGCCCGTTAATACGCCTAGTTGATGTGAGACTTCCTCCTTCTTTTTGTCTTCTCCATGATACGTCTCCAACGTATCTATAATTTTTGATTGCTCCATGCTACTTTATCTATTGTTTTGGACTATAATGGGCTTTATTTTCCAATTTTATATTTTTTTGGGACTAACCTATTAACCGGAGGCCCAGCCCAGAATTGCTATTTTTTTGCCTATTTCAGTCTTTCGAAGAAACGGAATATCAAATGGAGTCCAAACGGAATGAAACCTTCGGGAATGTGGTTTTCTCACCGAACATGATCCAGGAGACTTGGACCCTACTCCAAGGAGTGCCAGAGGTGGTCACGAGGGTGGGGGGCGCGCCACTCCCCCCTGGGCGCGCCCCCCGCCTCATGGGCCCCCTGACGCTCCACCGACGTACTCCTTCCTCCTATATATACCTACGTACCCCCAACAGATCGAGGATGGAGCCAAAAACCTAATTCCACCGCCGTAACTTCCTGTAGCCACGAGATCCCATCTTGGGGCCTGTTCCGGAGCTTCGCCGGAGTGGGCATCTACCACGGAGGGCTTCTACATCAACACCATAGCCCCTCCGATGAAGTGTGAGTAGTTTACTTCAGACCTTCGGGTCCATAGTTAGTAGCTAGATGGCTTCTTCTCTCTTTTTGGATCTCAATACAATGTTCTCCCCCACTCTCCTGGAGATCTATTCGATGTAATCTTCTTTTTGCGGTGTGTTTGTTGAGACCGATGAATTGTGGGTTTATGATCCAGCTTATCTATGGAAAATATTTGGTTCTTCTCTGAATTCTTTTATGTATGATTAAGTTATATTTGCAAGTCTCTTCGAATTATCCGTTTGGTTTGGACAAGTAGATTGGTAGTTTGTGACGCCCCCGATTCAACCGTACACTAATCATACACGCAAACGTGTACGATCAAGATCAGGGACTCACGGGAAGATATCACAACACAACTCTAAAAATAAAATAAGTCATACAAGCATCATAATACAAGCCAGGGGCCTCGAGGGCTCGAATACAAGTGCTCGATCATAGACGAGTCAGCGGAAGCAACAATATCTGAGTCTGAGACATAAGTTAAACAAGTTTGCCTTAAGAAGGCTAGCACAAACTGGGATACAGATCGAAGAGGCGCAGGCCTCCCGCCAGGATCCTCCTAGCTACTCCTGGTCGTCGTCCTGCGGGCTGCACATAGTAGTAGGCGCCTCCAGTGTAGTAGTCGCCATCGACGGTGGCGTCGCTCTGGGCTCCATCGCTGGTTGCGACAATCGGGTAAAGAAAGGGGAAAAGGGGAACAAGGCAACCGTGAGTACTCATCCAAAGTACTCGCAAGCAAGGAGCTACACTACATATGCATGGATATATGTGTAAAAGGCCATATCGGTGGACTGAACTGCAGAATGCCAGAATAAGAGGGGGATAGCTAATCATGTCGAAGACTATGCTTCTGGCAGCCTCCGTCTTGCAGCATGTAGAAGAGAGTAGACTGAAGTCCTCCAAGTAGCATCGCATAGCATAATCCTACCCGCGATCCTCCTCGTCGCCGCCTGTTAGAGAGCGATCACCGGGTTGTATCCGCACTTGGAAGGGTGTGTTTTATTAAGTATCCGGTTCTAGTGGTCATAAGGTCAAGGTACAACTCCAAGTCGCCCCACATTATCAAGATCACGGCTATTCAATAGATTAACTTCCTGCAGGGTGCACCACATAACCCAACACGCTTGATCCCATTTGGCGGACACACTTTTCTCGGGTCATGCCCGCCGCTGAAGATCAACACGCCGCAACCCCACCTAGGCACAACAGAGAGGCCAGACGCCGGTCTAAACCTAAGCGCCACAGTGCAGGCCCATCGCCTTAGCACACCGCACGCTATGCGTCTGTGGCGGAAGCAGACCTAGCCTAGTGGCGTTCGGTCCAATCCGGCGCGCGCCGCCGATCCGACGTCACGAAGTGCTTCGGCTGATACCACGACGCCGGGATACCCATAACTACTCCCACGTAGATGGTTAGTGCGTATAGACCAAATGGCCAGACTCAGATCAAATACCCAGATCTCGTTAAACGTGTTAAGTATACACGAACGCCGACTAGGGCCAGGCCCACCTCTCACCCAGGTAGTCTCAACCTGCCCTGTCGCTCCGCCTCAAAGATCCACTCGCGGGTGCCCCACAAGCCGACCCGACTTTAGTCACCACATGTATCATGTATAAAGTATATAGTATATACCCGTGATCACCTCCCGAGTGATCACGGCCCGATAGTATAGCACAACAGACGGACAAGAATGTAGGGCCACAGATGGAAATACTAGCATCCTATACTAAGTATGTAAGATTGCAGGTAAAGGTAACAACAGTAGTAGCAAGGACAGGCTATGCATCATGATAGGTATAACGGAAAGCAGTAACATGCTACACTACTCTAATGCAAGCAGTATAGAGTAGAATAGGTGATATCTAGTGATCAAGGGGGGAGGCTTGCCTGGTTGCTCTGGCAAGAGAGAGGGGTCGTCAACTCCGTAGTCAAACTTGGCAGGAGCAGCGCCAGTCTCGTAGTCTACCGGAGAGAAGAGGGGGAAGAAACAATGAATACCATGTAAACATATGCATATCGATGCATGACATGACAAGTAACGATGGTAGGCGTGCCCTAACGTGGTATGAGGTGGTACCAGTTAAGGGGGGAAACATCCGGGAAAATATCCCCGGTGTTTCGTGTTTTTGGGCGGAGGAGCTGGAGGGGGAAAGTTGCGTGTTTGCTATGTTAGGGATGTGTGGCGGACGAACGGGCTGCGTATCCGGAATCGTCTCGCCGTTCTGAGCAACTTTCATGTAGAAAGTATTTTCATCCGAGTTACGGATTAAAAGATATGATTTTCTAAAGATTTAAATCATTTTCTAATTTTAATTATATATTTAATTCCAACATTATCCAAAACAGTGTGTGATGACGTAGGCATGACATCAGAGTGATGTCAGCAGGTCAACTGGTCGGTTGACCAGTCAAACCAGACCGGTGGGTCCAGTGGGACCCACATGTCATTGTCAAGGGCCTTAACAGAGTTTTAAAACTAACTAAAATGGGTTAATTAGTGGGTGGGCCCATGTAGTCAGTGTCTAATTAGGTTTTAGTTAATTAACTAAATTAATTAGCAGTTTATATATTTATTTTTATTTGTTTTATGGCATGGGGCCCGCCTGTCAGTGGAAGTAGCTGCCACGTCAGCGAAGTTGACTTGGTCAACGTGGCTAGTTGGGGCCCCCAGGCCCACAGGCACCGACCCAGGGGTGGGGCCCGCCTAGCCACGTCGGCGTACGGTGTCGGAGCGACTCCGGTGACCCAACAGAGGCGGCCCCTCTCCAGAGTTGGCCGGAATCGTGCTATGGGGCACCAAATCGGGCGTGGCCAGGCTCTCTGGAACGGCCTCTTCGCGCCGCGTCCGATGGAGGGGAGCACGACGGCGTGGGT
Organism: Aegilops longissima; assembly: GCA_021605205.1. Lineage (NCBI taxonomy): Eukaryota > Viridiplantae > Streptophyta > Magnoliopsida > Poales > Poaceae > Aegilops > Aegilops longissima. The sequence continues at coordinate 375,274,941 of CM038681.1, forward strand.
GGCCGGAATGGTCACCGGCGACGAGCACGGCAGGCTGCAGTTCGGGCGCGGACGAAGATGGCGACGCAGCGCGCTTCGGGGCGAACGGGAAGGCTAGGATGGAGCTGCGCGACGCGCTGAGCACAAAGGGCTCGGCCCCGTGACCATTTGGTCACCGGAAGGGCGTCGGCGACGCCCGCAGGCGGCGGCGCAGTCAGGAGCTCGAGGAGAGTGGAGCCGGGGCGAGCTAGCGAAGAAATGGAGAGGTTGGGGAGGATCTACGGGGCGTGAGGAGCGAATCCGACACGAGCCCGTGACCATTTGGTCACCGGAGACTCGTCGGCGACGGGGTCCGCGGCGGAGCGCTCGGGTGCTTCAGCGGCAACTAGCTAGGGCGTGCGAGGGAGCTAACGGAGATGGGCGGGAGATGGGGAGCTCACCGTGCGGCACGCAAGAGGGCCCTTGGGAGTTTAGTAGCCGGAGAGTCGACGGCGCTCGTCGGAGACGCGTCGGGGATCCGAGGAAGAAGACGAGGTTGGGGCAGCGTTCGATGGTGCTCGGCGTCCTGCGTCTTGACGTGGAGGCGTAGTCGAGGGAGGCGGAGCGAGCGGACGCGTCGGAAGGGCTTGGAGGTCGCGGTGGCCGCGAGTACTACGGCGGCGAGGCCATGGCGGCGCTCGGTTGCGGTGGGGAACGAGGGGGCGAGGTGCGGTGGATCTGTAGGGGGAAGCACAGGGACCGAGGCGAGAGTGGGGGCGAGTGGGAGGAGGAACCGAGGACGCGAAGGCGTGGCGGCCTTATCCTCTCGTCGTCGCCGGCGAGAGGGTGCGGCGGGGACGCGCCCCTGTTCCGACCCGGTCGGGGAACAGGAAGGAGGCGGCAGGGGAGGCGGGCGGTTCTTGCGGATGGGCAGTGGGCGGCTGGCTGGTTGCGGTCCGTAAGGCAGGGGCTGTGGCGTCGGGTGGGTTGGTGGCCAGCTAGGCCAGTCGGCCCAGTGGGGGGGGGAGGGTTTTCCTTTCTCTTTCTTTCTTTCTTTCTTTTCTTTATTTTTTTTCTTTTCTGTTTTATTTCATTTTAAAGTACTTAGTCTTTTACTAAAAAGGTGTTTGCTGCACCACCATTACCTTTGTAATATTTGACAACCACCGAACATTTTAGTTTTAATTTTTGAAAACTTTTATTGTTATCAATAATTTGAATTTGAATTTCGAACGGTTCCGAATTATTGCGAGGATAGCAACAAGAATCGAGGTGTCATGGCACGATTAGCGTGGGATTCTTGTAGCATGATTATCCGGCGTTACAAATCTCCTCCACTACAAGAAATCTCGTCCGAGATTTAGGAGGTAGAAGGAAACAGTCTTGCGGGTATTCATCACGCAGGCGATCCTCGCGCTCCGGTGGCTTCATCTTCGAATGGTGCGACGATGGACTTTGAGGAACTCGACGCTTTACGGCGCAGCGACGTTCAGCAGTCGAGAATGCGAACTGGATGCTCTTTATATGAGAGGTCTGTTGCAATTCGAGCACTTCATGATCCTTCGCCGGATTGGGTCCTTGAAGCAGCGACGGAGTTGTGACACGTGGAACACATCGTGAACCTGAGAAAGGTTTGGTGGGAGTTCCAGTTGATATGCCACTTTTCCACGCCTTTCCAGAATAGTGAATGGGCCAATATAGCGAGGAGCTAGTTTGCCCTTGATCCCGAAGCGGTGAGCACCCATCATTGGGGTAACTCGAAGGTAAGCCTTTTCGCCAGGTTGATAGACCATGTCTTTATGATGACGGTCATACTGACTCTTCTGGCGTGACTGAGCAGTCTTGAGATTCTCGCGAATAATGCGGACTTCTTCTTCGGCATGTTGGATAATATCCGGACCGAAGAGTGGACGTTCCCCAGTTTCTGACCAGTTCAGAGGGGTTCGACACTTTCGTCCATATAACACTTCAAAGGGGGCCATCTTCAGACTAGCTTGATAGCTATTATTATAAGAGAACTCAGCATACGGGAGAGATTCCTCCCATTTCTTGCCGAAGGAAATAACACAAGCTCGAAGCATGTCTTCGAGAATTTGGTTGACACGTTCAACTTGCCATTGTGACTGCGGATGAAACGCAGTACTGAAAGATAAGTGAGTCCCCATAGCTTCTTGGAAACTTGACCAGAATCTTGAAGTGAATAAGCTGCCACGGTCTGAACTAATAACCAGTGGAATACCGTGAAGTGAAACAATTCTGGACATGTATAGAGTTGCAAGCTGACTAGCAGTGATCGTTTCTTTGACCGCCAGAAAATGTGCAACTTTAGAAAGCCGGTCAATGACGACAAGAATAGCATCATTACCTTTCTGCGATTTGGGAAATCCAGTGACGAAGTCCATTTCAACATGGTCCCATTTCCATTCAGGAATAGAGATAGGTTGCGAGTTCCAAAGAGGCCTTTGATGTTCGCTTTGATCTGACGGCAAACATCACATTCAGCAACATAACGAGCAATGTCTTGCTTCATGTTAGACCACCAGAATCTTTGACGAATGTCCTGGTACATCTTTGTACTACCAGGATGGATACATAGAGGCGTATCATGAGCTTCTTTCATAACTTTCTGAGTCATATTCAGGTTCTTCTCCTTACACGGCACCACTAGGCGGCCTTTGAAGTACAAGGCGCCATCATCAGCAATAGTGAAGAATGAGGGCTTTCCTCCTTTGAGTTCAAGCTTAATCTAGTGGGCTTGAGTCATATCCTGTATTGTCTTGATGGAGCTCACGAGATCGGGTTCGACAGCCAGGGTATAGAGGGAACCCTGGGAAACAACACGGAGATTCATCTTGCGGAACTCCGGAGGAGGGGGAGCGAGTGCACCCGGAGGAACAATATGGAGGTTCAGATTTCTGAATTCTTCAACAAGTGAGGGCTGAACCTTGTGAATCTGGAGGTGGTTGCAGTAAGACTTGCGGCTTAAAGCATCAGCCATTACATTAGCCTTGCCTGGTGTATAGGAAATACCCAAGTCAAAGTCTGCAACAATCTCCATCCATCTCTGTTGACGGAGGTTCAGGTCTGGCTGAGTGAACAGATACTTCAGACTTTGGTGGTCGGTGAAGATCTCGCAACGATTACCGAGAAGGTAATGTCGCCACTGTTTTAGCGCATGAATGACAGCAGCAAGTTCGAGGTCGTGAACTGGGCAGTTCTCTTCGTGAGGGCGCAATTGTCGAGAGGCATAGGCAATCACTTTGCGCTCCTGCATTAGGACACAGCCTAATCCTTGACGGGAAGCGTCGCAGTAAATGACGAAGTCCTTCTTAGTATCAGGTGGAGCTAGTACTGGGGTAGAAGTCAACTTGTCTTTGAGTGCCTGGAAGCTTTCCTGACATTTGGCTGTCCATTGGAACTTGACGCCCTTATGCAATAGGTTAGTCAGAGGCCTGGCAATCTTGGAGAAGTTCTCGACGAATCGACGGTAATAGCTGGCAAGACCGAGAAAACTTCTGACTTGCTTAGCGTTCTTCGGAGGAGTCCAATCGAGAATAGCTTGAACTCGTTCAGGGTTGACGGCAATACCATCCTTAGAGATGACATGCCCAAGATAGGTTACTTGGGAAGCCGAATTCACATTTGGAGAACTTGGCATAAAGTTGATGCTCGTAGCTTTTCGGCACAAGGCGAAGATGTTCACATGTTATTCTTCGTTCTTGGAAAATACCAGGATATCATCCGGATAAACCACGATTTAACTTGTCGAGGTAATCCATGAATATATAGTTCATCAGTCGAGAGAAGGTGGCTGGAGCATTGGTTGAGTCGAAAGACATGACGGTGTACTCGTATGAACCATAACGAGTCACGAATGCGGCCTTTGGGATATCCTCTTCACGAACACGGATCTGGTGGTAACCCAACCTCAAGTCGAGTTTAGAGAACACTGATGAACCAGCCAGTTGATCATACAGATCATTGATCCGAGGAAGAGGATACTTATTCTGAATGGTAGCTTGATTAATAGGACGGTAGTCTTGGACCAATCGGTTTGTCCCATCCTTCTTCTTGACAAAGTGAGAAGGTGCTCCCCAAGGAGAGCAACTTGGGCGAATGAAACCACTGCGAAGAGACTTGTCGATTTCCTCCTTAAGCTCAAGGAGTTCATGCGGCGGCATCTTGTAGGGTCGCTGGCTATAGGAGTGGTGCACGGTTTCAAGTCGATGACGAATTCGACAGCTCTAGCAGGGGAATCCTGGAAGTTCTTCAGAAAGAGCGTCACGGAAGTCGCGAACGCAGTGAATGTTTTCAATGACCTCGAGGGGTGCGGCGTTCAATGCATTCAATGCATAGAGCCTTGCCTCGGCATTCTGAACCAGATGAGCATTGTAGCTTATTATTTCATCAGAAAGGTGTAGCAGATGGACGGTCTTAGTGGCGAAAACGATTGAAGCAGTATGCGCTTTCAACCAATCCATCCCCAAAATGAGGTCGATGTTAGACGTCTTCAGGATAATGGGTGAGGCATAGAATTCCAGCCCTTCGATTTCCACGGGGACGTCGACGCCAACCATGGAGGTTTGACATTGTCCCACGGGGGTTTTTACCACTACCGAGGTGTTCATCTGCTCACATTTAACGTCGTGCATGTATGCAAAATCTTCCGACATGAATGAATGCGATGCACCTGTATCAAATAAAACGGATGCTGGTACTGAATTTACGAGGAGTGTACCCATCACAGTAGCAGGCTGGTCTTGAGCTTCGTTCAGATCAACGTGGTTGGCATGAACTCGACCATAAGGCTTGGCATTGTTGTTGCGGGGCTGGTTGCTTCCACGGCCAGTTGCTGGCAGCCCAGCTGATTCTGGTTCTGGTTGCATTCTCTAGCACGGTGCCCTGGTTGTCCACACCTGAAGCACAAATCATTATTGGGAGTGGGAACAGGAGCTTGGGGTGGTGGAGCTGGAAGCTTTGGCTGCCTAGTTGGAGGAGTAGGCAGACGAGGTGCAACATAGGATTGCCTTGGGGCAGGTGCATTCGGCTGGTACATGCTGTTGGGAATCCATATCTTGCGCTTCTGCGAGGACGGGCCCGAAGATGAGCCCGTGTCACGGTTGCGTCTGTTAGAGCTCTGGTATTCCTGCAAACCAGTTTCGACATTGATAGCTTTGTTCACCAAGGTGGCGAACTCAGCAAAGTCGTGCACTAGAAGTGCGAGCTTGATGTCAGCTTGAAGGCCGTCACGGAACTTCTCCTGTCTGCGTGCATCAGTTGCAATGTCCTCTTCAGCATAGCGAGACAAGTCCAGGAACTCTCGCTGATAAGCTTCAACAGTCTTGTTGCCTTGGGTGAGGTTGCGGAACTCACGCTTCTTCCGGTCCATGACTCCTTGAGGGATGAAGCAGGCACGAAAAGCAGCTTGGAAGTCTGGCCAAGTGATGATTGTTCCAGCTGGCTGAGTACACCTGTGGCTGTCCCACCATTGAGCTGCGGGTCCCTTCAGGAAGAAGGAAGCAAAGGTGACATAGCTGGCAGGGCTACATCAGCAGACTCCATCTCATAGGTGATGTCACGGGCTACCATCGACATCCGTGGGCTGGGTTGAGCTGCGGTACACACTTGGGTTGAGGCGCATGAATTCCTGCAGAGTTGATGTGTTTGGCTGCTGGTTCATATTGGGGCGAGGAAACTGAGCCATCATGTTTTCCATGAACTGGCGATTCATCTCAAGCTGTTGGATCATACCAGCCATGTACTCAGGCGGTGGTGGGAAGTTGCCACCAAGACCACGACCAGCTGGTCTAACCATCCTGCTAATATATAACAGGGGTAGTTCAGCATTTGAGAAATTTGCAAAGGACAAGAATCATTCATGATGAAACATGCATAATGAAAGCAGCACGATAGAAACTACATAGTAGTCGGAATATCTTACAAAAGAGATCATGCACAGAGTTCGATTTACGAGTTCATTACATAGACTAAGACATCATAGGCGACACGCGCAGCTCATGGCGAATGCATCTAACACTTAACAAGCAAGCCTACATCAGTCCCACGCGGTACTGCGGAGGTAGCTGTAGCCTGAAAGCTGGTAGTGTGGCAGCGGATAGTCCTCCACGTCAGTGACCTGGGGGCCGCGGATACTCTGGTGCAGAACCCGACGCTCAGGTGGTAGAAGAGGGCCAAGTGCGGGAGAGTAGCCTCCCACCTCTGGCCAACCGACACCCTGGGGCATCACGGTCCTGGCTGGGTAGATCGCAGATCGCGGCAGCTCTCTGGATCGGACAAAGGGGTGCAGCAGCGTCAGAGCACGGTAAAGGTGCTGACGGGTGGTGTACAACTCGTGGCGAAGAGCTCGGTTAGCTCGATCCAGCCCATCAGCATGCAGAACAAAGTTCTGATGGTAGAAGGGCTCTCGGGTGACAGTGGAGTAGACAGCAGTGTAGTAACCCTCCGCACCAACATCGGATGCGATAGCAATGTGCCTGAAGGGGGAGGTGTCCAACTCCCGATACTCTCCACGAAGACGTGTCAGAGCAGCATAAGCAGCATCGTGGACTACCATATCGATAGTCACCCCAACACCATGTGCGGTGTGCAGCACGATGAGTGGAGTCATACTCGAGAGTAGAGGTGGACGATGGCACGGTCTGCTCTGGTTAAAGTCTGGTACTCCTCAAAGGCGGTGTACTCCGGTGCAGCGATAACCCGGATAGGTCATCATCTCAGCTAGCACCATGAGTGATCCCGAGGCACCAATGGCCGTCGTGTGGCGGACGACCTGCCTCGTGGGTTCCATCTGAAAACAAAGATGTTTCAAAGGAGTCAATGACAGTGTGGAAATTGTTCAAAATACTATTCTAAGAAATAGCTATGGCTTTATCCAACTTTGGGGTGAATGTGGTCACGGGATCCTAGTGTTAGTTAGTAAATTCGTTTAACCCGAGTAGAAGAGAGTTCAGAGTCCCAGAGTAAAGGTCGAGGAGTAAAAGATCCTAGTACCACCCGATGGCGACGTGGGCCCTAAGGCACACAACCATGTTAGTAAAAGTTTTTGTAATGTCTAGACTCGACTTCGGCCAAGGAGTGTGGAAGGGGGATTCCTATAGGCAGTCGGCTCTGATACCAACTTGTGATGCCCCAGATTCAATCGTACACTAATCATACACGCAAACGTGTACGATCAAGATCAAGGACTCACGGGAAGATATCACAACACAACTCTAAAAATAAAATAAGTCATACAAGCATCATAATACAAGCCAGGGGCCTCGAGGGCTCGAATACAAGTGCTCGATCATAGACGAGTCAGCGGAAGCAACAATATCTGAGTACAGACATAACTTAAACAAGTTTGCCTTAAGAAGGCTAGCACAAACTGGGATACAGATCGAAAGAGGCGCAGGCCTCCTGCCTGAGATCCTCCTAGCTACTCCTGGTCGTCGTCCGCGGGCTGCACGTAGTAGTAGGCGCCTCCAGTGTAGTAGTCGTCATCAACGGTGGCGTCTGGCTCCTGGGCTCCATCGCCTGGTTGCAACAATCGGGTAAAGAAAGGGGGAAAAGGTGGAACAAGGCAACCGTGAGTACTCATCCAAAGTACTCGCAAGCAAGGAGCTACACTACATATGCATGGATATATGTGTAAAGGGCCATATCGGTGGACTGAACTTCAGAATGCCAGAATAAGAGGGGGATAGCTAATCCTGTCGAAGACTACACTTCTGGCAGCCTCCGTCTTGCAGCATGTAGAAGAGAGTAGACTGAAGTCCTCCAAGTAGCATCGCATAGCATAATCCTACCCGGCGATCCCCTCCTCATCGCCCTGTTAGAGAGCGATCACCGGGTTGTATCTGGCACTTGGAAGGGTGTGTTTTATTAAGTATCCGGTTCTAGTTGTCATAAGGTCAAGGTACAACTCCAAGTCGTCCTGTTACCGAAGATCACGGCTATTCGAATAGATTAACTTCCCTGCAGGGGTGCACCACATAACCCAACACGCTTGATCCCATTTGGCCGGACACACTTTTATGGGTCATGCCCGCCGCTGAAGATCAACACGTCGCAGCCCCACCTAGGCACTGTGAGAGGCCAGCACGCCGGTCTAATCCTAAGCGCCACAAGTGCGGGCCCATCGCCCTTAGCACACACACGCGTTGCGACTGTGGCGGAAGCAGACCTAGCCTAGTGGCGTTCTAGTCCAATCCGGCCGCGCCGCCGCCGTCGCCACGTCACGAAGTGCCGGTGATACCACGATGCCGGGATACCCATAACTACTCCCACGTAGATGGTTAGTGCGTATAGACCAAATGGCGGACTCGGATCAAATACCCAGATCTCGTTAAGCGTGTTAAGTATCCATGAACGCTGACCAGGGCCAGGCCCACCTCTCACCCAGGTAGTCTCAACCTGCCCTGTCGCTCCGCCTCAAAGATCCACTCGCGGGTGCCCCACAAGCCGACCCGACTTTAGTCACCACATGTATCATGTATAAAGTATATAGTATATACCCGTGATCACCTCCCGAGTGATCACGGCCCGATAGTATAGCACAGCAGACGGACAAGAATGTAGGGCCAAAGATGGAAATACTAGCATCCTATACTAAGTATGTAGGATTGCAGGTAAAGGTAACAACAGTAGTAGCAAGGACATGCTATGCATCAGGATAGGTATAACGGAAAGCAGTAACATGCTACACTACTCTAATGCAAGCAGTATAGAGTAGAATAGGCGATATCCGTGATCAAGGGGGCTTGCTGGTTGCTCGGCAAGAGAGAGGGGTCGTCAACTCCGTAGTCGGGCAGCAGCAGCGTCGGTCTCGTAGTCTACCGGAGAGAAGAGGGGGAAGAAACAATGAATACCATGTAAACATATGCATATCGATGCATGGCATGACAAGTAACGATGCTAGGCGTGCCCTAACGTGGTATGAGGTGGTACCAGTTAAGGGGGGAAACATCCGGGAAAATATCCCCGGTGTTTTGTGTTTCTGGGCGGAGGAGCCGGAGTGGGAAAGTTGCGTGTTTGCTATGTCAGGGATGTGTGGCGGACGAACGGGCTATGTATCCGGAATCGTCTCGCCGTTCTGAGCAACTTTCATGTAGAAAGTATTTTCATCCGAGTTACGGATTAAAAGATATGATTTTCTAAAGATTTAAATCATTTTCTGATTTTAATTACATATTTAATTCCAACATTATCCAAAATAGTGTGTGATGACGTAGGCATGACATCAGAGTGATGTCAGCAGGTCAACTGGTAGGTTGACCAGTCAAACCAGACAGGTGGGTCCAGTGGGACCCACATGTCATTGTCAAGGGCCTTAACAGAGTTTTAAAACTAACTAAAATGGGTTAATTAGTGGGTGGGCCCCTGTAGTCAGTGTCTAATTAGGTTTTAGTTAATTAACTAAATTAATTAGCAGTTTATATATTTGTTTTTATTTGTTTTATGGCATGGGGCCCGCCTGTCAGTTGAAGTAGCTGCCACGTCAGCGAAGTTGACTTGGTCAACGTGGCCAGTTGGGGCCCCCAGGCCCACAGGCAGCGACCCAGGGGTGGGGCCCGGCTAGCCACATCGGCGGACGGTATCGGGCGACTCGGCGACCGAGGCGGCCCTCGCCGAGTTGGCGGAATCGCGCCACGGGCATCAAATCGGGCGTGGCGAGCTCGAGGCGGCCTCTTCGCGCCGCGTCCGATGGAGGGGAGCACGACGGCGTGGGTGGCCGGAATGGTCGCCGGCGACGAGCGTGGCGGGCTGCAGTTCGGGCGCGGACGAAGATGGTGACACAACGCGCTTCGGGGCGAACGGGAAGGCTAGGATGGAGCTGCGCGACGCGCTGAGCACAAAGGGCTCGGCCCCGTGACCATTTGGTCACCGGAAGGGCGCCGGCGCAGTCGGGAGCTCGAGGAGAGTGGAGCTGGGGCGAGCTAGCGAAGAAATGGAGAGGTTGGGGAGGATCTACGGGGCGTGAGGAGCGAATCCGACACGAACCCGTGACCATTTGGTCACCGGAGACTCGTTGGCGACGGGGTCCGCGGCGGAGTGCTCTGGTGCTTCAGCGGCAACTAGCTAGGGCGTGCGAGGGAGCTAACGGAGATGGGCGGGAGATGGGGAGCTCACCATGCGGCACGCAAGATGGCCCTTGGGAGTTTAGTAGCCGGAGAGTCGACGGCGCTCGTCGGAGACGCGTCGGGGATTCGAGGAAGAAGACGAGGTTGGGGCAGCGTTCGATGGTGCTCGGTGTCCTGCGTCTTGACGTGAAGGCGTAGTCGAGGGAGGCGGAGCGAGCGGACGCGTCATAAGGGCTTGGAGGTCGCGGTGGCCGCGATTACTACGGCGGCGAGGCCATGGCGGCGCTCGGTTGCGGTGGGGAACGAGGGGGCGAGGTGCAGTGCATCTGTAGGGGGAAGCGCAGGGACCGAGGCGAGAGTGGGGGCGAGTGGGAGGAGGAACCGAGGACGCGAAGGCGTGGCGGTCTTATCCTCTCGTCGTCGCCGGCGAGAGGGTGCGGCGGGGACGCGCCCCTGTTCCGACCCGGGTCGGGAGAACAGGGAAGGGAGGCGGCAGGGGGAGGCGGGCGGTTGCCGGATGGGCAGTGGGCGGCCTGGCTGGTTCTTGTCCGAGTAAGGGGGCTGTGGCGTCTTGGTGGGTTGGTGGCCAGCTGGGCGGTCAGCCCAGTGGGGGGGAGGGTTTTCCTTTCTCTTTCTTTCTTTCTTTTCTTTATTTTTTTCTTTTCTGTTTTATTTCATTTTAAAGTACTTAGTCTTTTACTAAAAGGTGTTTGCTGCACCATCATTACCTTTGTAATATTTGACAACCAATTTAACATTTTAGTTTTAATTTTTGAAAACTTTTATTGTTATCAATAATTTGAATTTGAATTTCGAACGGTTCCGAATTATTGCGAGGATAGCAACAGTAACCGAGGTGTCATGGCACGATTAGCGTGGGATTACTGTAGCATGATTATCCGTGCGTTACATAGTTCTTGCAATGGGAGAATTTCTTAGCTTTGGGTTCAATCTTGTGGTGACCTTACCCAGTGACAGAAAGGGTTGCAAGGCACGTATTGTATTGTTGCCATCGAGGATAACAAGATGGGGTATTTATCATATTGCATGAATTTATTCCTCTACATCATGTCACCTTGCTTAAGGCGTTACTCTGTTTTTAACTTAATACTCTAGATGCATGCTGGATAGCGGTCGATGAGTGGAGTAATAGTAGTAGATGCAGAATCGTTACGGTCTACTTGTCACGGACGTGATGCCTATATACATGATCATTGCCTGGATAACCTCATAACTATGCTCAATTCTGTCAATTGCTCAACTATAATTTGTTCACCCACCGTAGAATACTTATGCTCTTGAGAGAAGCCACTAGTGAAACCTATGGCCTCCTGGTCTATTCTCATCATATCAATCTCCATCACTTTATTTACTTGCTTTGCTTTTACTTTTTACTTTGCATCTTTATACCAAAAATACCAAAAATAATATCTCTATCAGATCTCACTCTCGTAAGTGACCGTGAAGGGATTGACAACCCCTAAGCGTTGGTTGCGAGTAGCTATCGTTTTGTGCAGGTACGAGGGACTTGCGCGTGGTCTCCTACTGGATTGATACCTTGGTTCTCAAAACTGAGGGAAATACTTACGCTACTGTGCTGCATCATCCTCTCCTCTTTGGGGAAATCCAACGCAAGCTCGAGACGTAGCAAGAAGAATTTCTAGCGCCGTTGCCGGGGAGGCTTACGCAAAAAGTCAACATACCAAGTACCCATCACAATCCCTATCTCTCGCATTACATTATTTGCCATTTGCCTCTCGTTTTCCTCTCCCCCACTTCACCCTTGCCGTTTTATTCGCCCTCTCTTTCCCAATCTCCTCTTCTCTTTTGCTTGCCCTTTCGTTTCTCGTTTGGTTGGATTAGATGCTTATTTATTCCTAAACAAAGAAGCCAATATCTATGGATCCTGATCCGCTTGCCAATCTTTTTAAGAGATCCAATTATGATGAACCAATTCCTAGTGATTTGGATGAACTAGATTATCTTTATAAGGTTTTGCCTAAAATCCATGAAGTGACTCAAGATAGATCTTTGAATAAAAAGCATGATTGCAATGATTTTATTATAAATTCTTTTGATGTCAATTGTGCTAATAAGATGCAAAACCCTAAGCTTGGGGATGATAGTTTTGCTATGTCTACTACTTGTTGCAATGATCGTTATTGGGGTGATTCTTATTATGATCTTGAAAATTTATTTAAGCCCCATGATGAATATGAGATTGATAATATTGTTTGCAATAATATTGAAAGTGGGTTCAGAAGAGTGTCAACTTTAGATCCCACATATTTGGAGAATGTTCAATCTTATGAAGTTTTTGATAAAAGTGGGTTTGGAGAGGTCATGACTTTAGTTAATATTAATCCCACTATTTCGGAAGAGTGTCAACTTCGCATGCATGTGGATCGTGTTGAGAATATACTTTGTGATAGCTATTTTGTTGAATTTGCCTATGATCCTACATGTAATTATTATGAGAAAGGAAAATATGGTTGTAGAAGTTTTCATGTTACTAAATTACCTCTCTTCATGTTGAGATTGCTATCGTTACCTTCTTCTTCCTTGCATATGCTAGTTTTTGCTTGCCTTGCAAATTTGTTTTCCTATAAGACGCCTATCCATAGGAAGTATGTTAGACTTAGATGTATTTGTCACGTGTTTTATGATGCTCTCTTTGTGCTTCAATTCTTGTCTTTCTTGTGAGCATCATTGAAATCTCAATGCCTAGCTAAAAAGGCTTTAAAGAAAAGCGCTTGTTGGGAGACAACCCAAAATTTTTCCTTGCTGCTTAGTAATAAATAATCCATCTAGCCTCTTTTTATATGTGGTTTTATCTTTTAATTAGTGTTTGTGCCAAGTTGGACCTATTGGATCTTCTTGGATGATAGTTATTTGATCTTGCTGTAATTTCCAGAATCTTTGTGCTCAGTGCCCGAATTGTTAAAAATCACCAGAACGTGATAAAATACTGATTCCAATTTCTGCTGATCAATAAACAAATTTTCCAGGTCGTCTAATTTTGGTAGAATTTTTTGGGTTCCATAAGTTTGCGTTAGTTACAGATTACTACAGAATGTTCTGTTTTTGACAGATTCTGTTTTGCGTGTGTTGTTTGCTTATTTTGATGAATCTATGGCTAGTAAAATAATTTATGATCCATAGAGAAGTTGGAATACAATAGGTTTAACACCAATATAAATAATGAATGAGTTCATTACAGTACCTTAAAGTAGTCTTTTGTTTTCTTTCTCTAACGGAGCTCACGAGATTTCTATTGAGTTTTGTGTTGTGAAGTTTTCAAGTTTTGGGTGAATTCTTTTGATGGATTATGGAACAAGGAGTGGCAAGAGGCTAAGCTTGGGGATGCCCATGGCACCCCCAAGATAATCCAAGGACACCAAAAAGTCAAAGCTTGGGGATGCCCCGGAAGGCATCCCCTCTTTCGTCCACTTCCATCGGCAATTTACTTGGAGCTATATTTTTATTCACCAACATGATATGTGTTTTGCTTGGAGCGTCTTGTATTATTTGAGTCTTTGCTTGCTAGTTTAACACAATCATCCTTGCTGTACACACCTTTTGATAGAGCCATATATGAATTAGAATTTGATAGAATACTCTATGTGCTTCACTTATATCTTTTGAGCTTGATAGTTTGCTCATAGTGCTTCACTTATATCTTTTTGAGCGTGATAATTTTTGCTCTAGTGCTTCACTTAGATCTTTTAGAGCACGGTGGTGGATTTGTTTTAAAGAAACTTGATCTCTCATGCTTCACTTAGATTATTTTGAGAGTCGTTAATAGCATGGTAATTTGCTTAATGTTAATATACTTGGTGTTCAAGATATGTGAAACTTTCTTTTGAGTGGGTTGAATACTAAGATAAGTTTGATGCTTGATAATTGTTTTGAGATATGGAGGTAATAATATCAAAGTCATGCTGGTTGAGTAGTTGTGAATTTTAGAAATGCTTGTGTTGAAGTTTGTAAGTCCCGTAGCATGCACGTATGGTTAAAGTTGTGTAACAAATTCGAAGCATGAAGTGTACCTAGCTTGTGCATCCTTATGAGTGGCGGTCGGGCACGAGCGATGGTATTTTCCTACCAATCTATCCCCCTAGGAGCATGCACGTAGTACTTGAATTTTTGATGACTTCTAAATTTTTGCAATAAGTATATGAGTTCTTTTCACTAATGTTGAGTCCATGGATTATACGCACTCTTACCTTTCCGCCATTTGCTAGCCTCTTCGGTACCGTGCATTGCCCTTTCTCACATTGAGAGTTGGCGCAAACTTCGCCGGTGCATCCAAACCCCGTGATACAATACGCTCTATCACACATAAACCTCCTTATATCTTCCTCAAAACAGCCACCATACCTACCTATTATGGCATTTCCATAGCCATTCCGAGATATATTGCCATGCAACTTTCCACCGTTCCGTTCATCATTATCATGACATACATTACTTTTGTCATATTGCCATTGCATGATCATGTAGTTGACATCGTATTTGTGGCAAAGCCACCATGCATTATTTTTCATACATGTCACTCTTGATTCATTGCACCATCCCGGTACACCGCCGGAGGCATTCATATAGAGTCATACCTTGTTCTAGTTTCGAGTTGTAATCCTCATGTTGTAATCAATAGAAGTGTGATGATCATCATTATTAGAGCATTGCCCAAATAAAAAAAAAGAAAAAAAAAGAGAGAAAGGCCAAAAAAAGAAAGGCCCAAAAAAAAGAAAAGAAAAGGGCAATGCTACTATCTCTTTTTCCACACTTGTGCTTCAAAGTAGCACCATGTTCTTCATGTAATGAGTCTCATATCTTGTGCTTCAAAGTAGCACCTCGTTCTTCATGTAGTGAGTCTCATATATTGTGCTTCAAAGTAGCACCATGTTTTTGATTTAGTGAGTCTCATATGTTATCACTTTCATATACTAGTGGGAATTTTTCATTATAGAACTTGGCTTGTATATTCCTACGATGGGCTTCCTCAAATGCCCTAGGTCTTCATGAGCAAGCAAGTTGGATGCACACCCACTAGTTTTCTTTTGTTGAGCATTCATAGCTCTAGTGCATCGGTTGCATGGAAATCCCTACTCCTCATGTTGACATCAATTGATGGGCATCTCCATAGCCCGTTGATTATCCTCGTCAATGTGAGACTTTCTCCTTTTTTGTCTTCTCCACACAATCCCCATCATCATATTCTATTCCAACCATAGTGCTATATCCATGGCTCACGCTCATGTATTGCGTGAAGGTTGAAAAAGTTTGAGATTATTTAAGTATGAAAAAATTGCTTGGCTTGTCATCGGGGGTATAGAAGTTGGGAACATCTTTGTGTGACGAAAATGAAGCATAGCCTAACTATATGATTTTGTAGGGATGAACTTTCTTTGGCCATGTTATTTTGAGATGACATAATTATTTTGATTAGTATGCTTGAAGTATTATTATTTTTATGTCAATATGAACTTTTGTCTTGAATCTTTCGGATCTGAACATTCATATCACAATTAAGAAGATTTATATTGAAATTATGCCAAAGTATCACCCCGCATCAAAAATTCTCTTTTATCATTTACCTACTCGAGGACGAGCAGGAATTAAGCTTGGGATGCGATACGTCTCCAACGTATCTATAATTTTGATTGCTCCATGCTACTTTATCTATTGTTTTGGACTATAATGGGCTTTATTTTCCACTTTTATATTATTTTGGGACTAACCTATTAACCGGAGGCCCAACCTGAATTGCTGTTTTTTTGCCTATTTCAGTGTTTCGAAGAAACGGAATATCAAACGGAGTCCAAACAGAATGAAACCTTCGGGAACGTGATTTTCTCACCGAACGTGATCCAGGAGACTTGGACCCTACTCCAAGGAGTGCCAAAGGCAGTCACGAGGGTGGGGGGTGCGCCCCTCCTCCCTTGGCGCGCCCCCTGCCTCGTGGGCCCCCTGACGCTCCACCGACGTACTCCTTCCTCCTATATATACCTACGTACCCCCAACAGATCAAGGACGGAGCCAAAAACCTAATTCCACCGCCGTAACTTCCTGTATCCATGAGATCCCATCTTGGGGCCTGTTCCAGAGCTCCGCCGGAGGGGGCATCTACCATGGAGGGCTTCTACATCAACACCATAGCCCCTCCAATGAAGTGTGAGTAGTTTACTTCAGAACTTCGGGTCCATAGTTAGTAGCTAGATGGCTTCTTCTCTCTTTTTGGATCTCAATACAATGTTCTCCCCCTCTCTCATGGAGATCTATTCGATGTAATCTTCTTTTTACGGTGTGTTTGTTGAGACCGATGAATTGTGAGTTTATGATCCAGCTTATCTATGGAAAATATTTGGTTCTTCTCTGAATTCTTTTATGTATGATTAAGTTATCTTTGCAAGTCTCTTCGAATTATCCGTTTGGTTTGGCCAACTAGATTGGTAGTTCTTGCAATGGGAGAAGTGCTTAGCTTTGGGTTCGATCTTGCGGTGACCTTACCCAGTGACAGAAAGGGTTGCAAGGCACGTATTGTATTGTTGCCATCGAGGATAACAAGATGGGGTATTTATCATATTGCATGAATTTATTCCTCTACATCATGTCACCTTGCTTAAGGCGTTACTCTATTTTTAACTTAATACTCTAGATGCATGCTGAATAGCGGTCGATGAGTGGAGTAATAGTAGTAGATGCAGAATCGTTTCGGTCTACTTGTCACGGACGTGATGTCTATATACATGATCATTGCCTGGATAACCTCATAACTATGCTCAATTCTATCAATTGCTCAATAGTAATTTGTTCACCCACCGTAGAATACTTATGCTCTTGAGAGAAGCCACTAGTGAAACCTATGGCCTCCTGGTCTATTCTCATCATATCAATCTCCATCACTTTATTTACTTGCTTTGCTTTTACTTTTTTACTTTGCATCTTTATACCAAAAATACCAAAAATATTATCTCTATCAGATCTCACTCTCGAATCGACCGTGAAGGGATTGACAACCCCTAAGCGTTGGTTGCGAGTAGCTATCCTTTTGTGCAGGTACGAGGGACTTGCGCGTGGTCTCCTACTGGATTGATACCTTGGTTCTCAAAAACTGAGGGAAATACTTACGCTACTGTGCTGCATCATCCTCTCCTCTTCGGGGAAATCCAACGCAAGCTCGAGACATAGCACTCCACAACCGCCATATTCTATTCCACCTATAGTGTTATATCCATGGCTCACACTCATGTATTGCGTGAAAGTTGAAAGGTTTGAGAATACAAAAACACTACAAAAAAGACAAATCCATGACATTTTGGCCCGAATGAACTTTTTTTCTGTCATGCTTATGACACTTCTTTGATGATAATTGTGACAAAACCCGATATCATCATAGATGTGGTGGGCTCCTACTTCTATGATAAAAAATCATGACAGAAAATGGGCTTTTCATCCTGGGCGGGCCAGAGACTCATCTGCATGACATTCTTTGGGCTGTCCGTGACGAAAAAAATCATGGTAGAAGCGAGGGCGAGGAAAATTTTGGGGAGTTCCCGGTTACGGTGGGTGGTCAGGGCCGAGCGATGCACGGAGGTTTGAGCGTTTCTCTCGTATACGTATGCGCGTGTGTGCGAGGAGTTGGGATCTAACTGAACCCTAGCGAGGCATTGGCTTACTGAACCCGAGTGATTGCACTAGCTACACGAGTTACTGAACCGAACGATCGACCCCTTGGCTGTTAACTGAACCCGATCGAGCAATTCCTTCACTACTGCCGCTAACTGAACCCGAGCGATCGATCGCTGCTGCTGCTTACTGAAGCCGATCGAACCTGCTGCCTCTTAATGAACAATGAATGTGGGGGTTGGTTGAACGAGTCAAGATGTACGTGGTTGGTGTTGGATGAACAGTTCCCGGTGGGGGTTGGATGAACAGGACCCCGTGTTAGTAGTAGTAGTAGGCCGTTGCTGCTGGATGAACAGGACCCCAAGAGGAGGCCGCCACTGCCGAGCTGGTTGGGGGTGGATGAACAGGACCTCGTGGAGGGCTGGTTGAACAGTAGCCGGCGGAGGCCTGGATGAACAGTATCCCGTGGATGAACAGTAGCTGGTGGAGGCAGGAGGAAGACGCGGTGGATGACCAGTGCAGGTGGAGGCTGAAGGAAGTTGACGGTGGGTGAACAGTAGCCCATGGAGTCCCGTTTTATGGTACACCACACCCTTTTGATGAACAGGACCCCCTTTTCGACCGTAGGCGCTCCAACACAAGTTTGTTTCCTCTGTTTTGCGATATGCTACACCCCTCCCGATCAACATGACCCCGTTTTGACCGTAGGCATTCGAACAAAAGTTCGTTTCATCAGTTTTGCGGTACGCCAGACCCTTGCCTATGAACAGGGCCCCGTTTCGACCATACGCGGTAGAACAGAAGGCCCGTTTCCTCTGTTCTGCGGTACGCCAGATCTCGTTTTGGCTATTCCGTCCAAGCTGGTTGGCCCCCGATGAACACAACGTATTCTGTTGCCTCCCGATGAACACGACGCTGTTTCCTTCGTTGCGACCTAGCCGGTTGGCTGCCGATGAACATGACGACGTCACTGTACGCGTTTGAGACCCCGCCCGTATGTACATACGTAGCCGTATATACATTCTTGCAAGCGTGGTTGTATGTACGTGTACACGATATAGACGAGACTGCGTGACATGTTACGTCCGCACCTCTACTACGACACGTGCCGCTCCTTACTCGGCCATAGTTCATCGCTGCAGAGAGACCGATCGACTAGTATATAGGTACACATTCGCGACAACACTACATATGCTTTGACTGGGTGGGTCACAACTATCAGGGAGGATAAGGACGCACTTCGTTGCGTGCGAAGATATAGCTAGTGGGTCCCAGCTATCAGGGGAAGAATCATTTTTTCCGTAATATGGACACACTTCCTTGCGTGCGAAGATGTAGTTGGTGGGTCCCAGCTATCAGGGGGGAAACGTTTTTTCACAAAATACGGTGGCCCTTTCTGTGAGTCAGGTGGAGGAATCATTATTTTGCACGTCATAAGGAGGCACTTCCTTCTTGTGGCTGTGGACCCAGTTGTCAGCCTCTCCAATACAGCCCTCTTTCGATGTAAGTCATTCCTTGACCACATTGACCATGCCGTGGCTAGTGCACCAAGGTGGTGGACGACGACGAGGCCTAGGAAGGGAATGACCTGGAGCCGGGGAAGACTTGGCAATTGTTTCCTACGCGGCGGGGAGTATGAGGGCTTACTAGTTGGCTGTAGTGTGAGGTTGTCGTAGCTGGAGAATAACAGGAGGTCTGGGTGAGTACAGGGATGACCAAGCCAGAGATGGGAGTAGGGTGGGGCGGTGAGGCCTGTGTGGCGGCATAGCCAACCACGAGAGGTAGGAGCAGGTGGTACAATCGACATTGGTTTGGGCAACTGGAGCAAGAAGACTAGAGGTTGAATAAGCACTACGGCCGTTGGATGGACACCGTACGGTCACTGGAGCTAGAATCATTCATATTGACTAAGTTGACAAAGCCCTCCATCCGCGTCAACTTAGTAGGCCCACAAGTCAGCCTCCAACTACGGCGGGTCCCAACTAGCAAGAGAGTATTATTATTTTGTGCATACTAAGGAGGCACTTCCATGCGTGCGAATATATAGCTGGTGGGTCTGAGCTGTCAGCGGGAGGAATGTTTTTTCGCCAAATACACAGGCCCTTTCGATGGGTCCCTGCTGTCAGGTGGAGGAATCATTATTTTGCACGTAATAAGCAGGCACTTCGTTGCGTGCGGCCGTGGACCCAGCTGTCAGCCTCTCCACGTACAGTCCTCTTCCGATGGAACTCGTTCCTTGACCACGTTGACCATGCCGCGTCGAGAGCACCAGGGTGGTGGACGACGATGAGGCCTAGGAAGGGAACGATACAGAGCCAGGGAAGACTCGCCAGTTGTTTCCCAGGCGAAGGGGAGTACAAGGGTTTATTGGTTCGTCTGCCATCGCCGAAGAATAACAACATGCGTGGGTGAGTAGAGGGATGGCCAGGCCAGTGATCGGAGTAGGGTGGGGGTGGTGAGGCTGCTGGCAAGACACCCGCCACGGAGGAGGGAGCAGAAGTCCCGCAAGACCTTGGTTTGAGCGGCGGAGCAAAGAAGAGCAGAGATTGAAGAAGCATGACGGCCATTAGAAGGACATCCAACAGTAACTGCTCTCGTGTGTTGACTAAGTTAACAAGTCCTTTCCTGTGCGTCAACCTTTTTTTTAGGGAAGCGTACGCCTCAACCTAGTAGGCCCACAAGTCAGCCTCAAACATGTGGAAAACAACATACAACTCATCTGCCATTGTTGCTAATAAATGTACAACCCATTGGCTAATTCTTAAGGATTTATTTGAATCCCATATTCTTTTTGTTACCATTACAGCCCATATTATAGCCATAGTTAAAAATTCAACCAAATTTTCATATTTTGGTGCGGTCCGAACTGTTTTTAATCCTGAAATTTCGAATCACGTTCAAACTAATTTAAAAATAATAAATCAATTTAAAATCCAATGTAATTTCCCCCGCAAAAAAACAATTATATTCGAAATGTTGAAATCTTAAAAAAAGATATTTGAAACTAATTTCCAGTTTTACTGTGTTTTTTAAATTTACATCCCATTTCTTACTACTTCATTTTCTGGGCTAGAGAATACAACGCTCTCGTCTTGAAATATTTGCAGCCGAGCAGGGCTGAAAAAGAAGTAGGCCTCCGTTTGGGTATTTTCTAAAAAAAGTAGAAATGGGCTAGCCATTTTCAGCAAGTAAAAAACGCAACTGGGCTCATGATGTGATAAACATAAATTAAAACCTTGGCTAGATGGGCCAGAGCCCCCGCACAGCCCAGTTGTCACCCTGATCCATCTCTAAAACTAGTAAATAACAAATGCTTGTTCCTAAAAAAGTAAATAACAACTAGGCGACCTGCTGGGTCCCAGGTGTCAGCCACTCGTTGTGCAATTCTCTCGTTTATTGACTACGTTGACAATGGCATGGGACCCAGATGACCAACCATTAGGAGGAACCATTTTTTGGGTTTGTAATAACGAGGCACTTGCTTGCGTACTGCCATGACCCTGGTGGGTCCCTACTGTCATCCTCTCCACGTATAGTCATCTCCTTATTCCTCTCGGTTGTTGACCACGTTGACAATGCTAGACGGCGGCGCACCGCGCACGACAAGCGAGTCAAGGCGGAGGACGACGGTGAGGCCTCGGATGGAATGAATTGGAGCTCTGGAAGATGCACTGGTCTAGTCATAGGCGGAGGGGAGTATGAGGGTTGACTGGTTCGGGTGCGGGTGCATGTTGTGGCTGACGTCGCCGAAGAATAACATGACGTGTAGGGGAAGAGAGGGGTGGACTAGCCAACATTTGAGGGTACGGTAGGGCGGCGGAGGTGCAACCAGCCATGGGAGGCGGGAGCAGGCGAAATCGACGGGGTGGTTTGCTTTGGGCGGCTGGAGGAAGAAGACAGGAGATAGAAGATACACGACAAATGTTTGATGTTAATCCAACGGCTGGTAGGCAGAATCGTTTGTTGACTAGTAAGTCGTCACCAGCTTGGATAGGCTTTTTCCTCGTGGGTCCAAATGTCAGAATCCAAATCTGTCACGGCCATGCAGCCTTTCTTATGAAAATTTACAGCCCATTTGGTGTGCTAGTTCAAAATAGGTTTGTGGGTGCTGGTGGGGGCTAATCACTTGGGTTATGTAATGCACAGTGAGCTCAAGCAGCCGGCGAGAGTGATGTTATTTCCCTTGGTTGGGATTTGTTATAATATTTCTCTCTTAATTAAACAAACAAAATATGACAATCATAGCTGAGTGGAAACCCAAATTACAAACTGTAGAAAAGCACGAGGGTTAATTGTTCATCAGGTTTAGACAAACCCAGACTAAACATGCATGGCAATAACATCTAACCCAACCACTGTTTTTGGCAGTCACAAACAAATGGGTCGGTCTGGTCCATAAAATCAACATCCTGTGCCAAAAAATTTACTGGCATATGACGGCAATTTGTTGTAAATAGAAGCCGAGCATGTTCAGAAGCCCATTTGTTGACCTAAAACTTCTTTTTTTGCTGTTCACATATCCATTCGTGAGAAATTTCTTGTTGAAAAACTTAAGCCTCATGGACTATACTAACCTCGCATTCAATAGGAAGAAAGTGATGAAGTTTCTGTTTGCCTGATTGGATGCATAACCTTCCATCGTTATTGTCCTCAAACAAATATCATGAGAACTGAGAAAATCCCGGTTCTTATTACATCACCGATTAGTTATATGTTTTTCTCCATGTGTTGCTGCCTACGTAGACATGAAGATTGAAAACAGTTAAGGTCTAAAAAAGAGCATGCCAATAGAGAGACAACAAACGGTAATTGTAGTACAATGTATATGGGATTTCAATGTGCATGAGATAATCACCTCTATATACAAATTCTCCAGACATTGAAAGCATTGCAGCAAGCCAACAATTGTGTTCAAATCAATACTAAACATTCTGATATATAAGATCTTGACAGAATCCAACACCATTGATAGGCTATCAATGGAGGGAACTCTTCATTGACCATATAACATAATATTAGTATCCAAAGTGTACTCCAAGATGATATAAAACTTATGCGCACAAACGAAAAATGCAGCTTGTGATTACAAAAGTGTAGGTGATAATATACAGTACCTGAATAAATGTGGAGCCAAACACCATCTCGTGATGTACACACGGATCACAAATTACACACAAGGCCTCAAGTTTAGGCGCAGAGACGACAGTTATTTGCAAAGGTTTATTACAATAATCAAGGAGCAACCTTTGAAGTGAAGGGGCATCTTCGACGATGAGCTGTTGTCCTTCAAAATAAATTCCAATGCTTTTAAGGTGAGGCGAGTTTATTTGGAGACAATGGATACATATTTCTAATCTAAAAACAAGTAGCAAGCGCTCCAGGGCAGGGCAACCGGATTGGATGATGCTGTGTAGTGAGGCCTACGACGGATCAACCAACACAAGCGAAAGTATTTTTAGTAGTGGGATTCGAATCATTAGTACCAGATTGTCCGGTAGATGGCACCGGGCTATGGTGAGGGTGTGGAGAGAGGAGGAAAACCACGAGATGGACAATGGTGGTGTGGGCACAAATACATGGAGTTGGGATCGCGACATATATTTTTCGTAGTAATGGTAGAACTCAAGCTCCTGGAGTTTTTCGAATTCAGTGGATGTCAGCCAGGTGTCCATCATGCGGGGTATGGACAACACGTAGTGTGTCGGGATGCAGAGGCATTGAACGGGGCCCTAGTGGGAGGAGACAATGGCTCTGAGGAGATCAAATTCAGGAAGGACAGATATTTGACGACAGTCGAGATTAAGAGGCGCGGTGCGCCGGAGAGTGCGCCACCGAGATGCGAGGACTTGTGTGCGGCAGCCACCCTTGGTGGGGAGAAGGGAGATGATCTCCCCAAGGATGTCATCTGGGAGATTGCTGATGCGCTCCATCGCAGATTCTACGGGTTCCTTAGGTGCGGGATCTACAACTAGTGTCGCCGCTGGTGGGAGCCTCATCTTCTTGGCACTGGGGCCAGCCGACTCCATTTTCCTTGAGGGCGTTGCGCCGAGCTCACGGGTTTGAATAGAGTAGCGAGAGACGATCCTAGTGGCAGTGCGAGTGGGGAAGAAGGAGGACTGGGGTTTTTTGTAGCAGTGGAAGAAGAGGAGCAGGCGTTTTCTGTACGAGTGAGGAAGAAAGTGAGTGGGGGTTTTCTGTACGAGTGAGGAAGATGGGGAGTAGGGGGAATTGGGGGGCAACGGAAGTGGGGAGTCCAGCGAGCTGCAGTATAAGTGGAAGTGAGGAGGAAGGAGGGTTTTTCTGGGATCGCCCCCTCTTCAAGAAATATGGGTTTTTCCTCACAAAAAATGGGCTTTAAGATGGATAGGCTTTTGTATTGGCCTAGTCTGCTGCCCGTGTTTCATACTGGAGGGCCTTAATACTAGAGGCAGCCCATTAGAGACACTCTCCATCTCATCAGCTTATTTCCCATTTGAAAGAAAAAAAGAGATGCCTCCAGCTTAATTATGGCTCCTCATCGGTAAAAATTTTCAACTTGAAAAAAGTTATAGCTCCTTTTTAGGCCGGCCTGGCATCCACCAAATTAGAGGATGGTGTACTACATGCAAACACTCACACTGGTCGTAGCACGGCAACATGAGAGGTCAAATAACATGCCCACAATATACATAGATTGTAAAGGTTGACACGCTAACATTCAAACTAAGCTTCACAAGATACAGTATGCATATTAGCTAACATTCACAAGCACTTAAGTTCAGCCTATTTACGCATATAAATGATTAACAAGACTATAACCAAGACAAAGATATGAGAAGGTGTACAAATACAGAAAAATGATCGATGCTTCTGAGCAAAGGGCCTCCCTGCACACGCATTTATTTCCTGGGCATGCTTCTTTCTGCTCAATGTTGCGTGCACTTTGAGCATGTTGGCAACTCCACAACTAGCTTGATGGCTCGTCTTGCAATTTACGCTGACACATTGCAGCAAATAGAGGAGGCAATAGAGATATCTGAACATCAGACCATTTTGTGCAGTTCCATTGAAATCATCTTCATTGTCCTGAATGTGAAAAGATAGGAAAGCTCTGTACTTAAACGGTGTCGCAAAACAGTAGCACATATTAATAGCTCGACATGAGAAAACACGATCGTCTGGACGAAGGGGATACTGACCTGCTTGAGGAAGATTATGCATAATTTTATAGGTGGTTAGTTGATTTCCACCTTGGGATCTCCTGTGATGGCACGGAGGAAATTCTATGCAATCGATGAGCGCAATTCCTTCCATGTGCGTGTAGAAAATTTGTCCGACTAACCCCAATATTTTTTGTGTGCAGTTCCACAAAAATAATGCACCGCTATTTGCATGACCCCTACTCACCGGCTAGGCCATCAATGACTCAGTCTCTTTTATCTTGCGTTGACGGCGCGGCTGCAGTGCTTGTTTGCTCCTCCACACATGACATGCTCGTTCCACACTGCAAACAACAAGTCAACGTACGAATAAGCTTATTTCATCTTGCGTTGGTCATTCTACCTAGTTACGAATGTAGGAATACCTGGAGTAGCTTGAGGTTAGATGACAGCAGGTTCCACTAAAATTGAGGTTTGTGCTTCCGTTTGCACAAATAGACACCATATAGAGATAGACAACCCTGTTTGCACAAATATGTAACATGGCTATTTAAGCAGTGTCATTTTTTTGCAGCAGCATATGATTAACAACAACATCTCATATGATATCAATGGCATTACAGTGACAGTATGAAAAAGTGCCATTAACTAACAAGTGCCATCACATCAAATAGACACTGGCACTAGATTAACGGGGGCTTACATTAACATGCATAACAATTGCATTATGACTATGTGAAGACAGAATGGGAGTAGCACTTGATCAGTACGTACGTGCACGATTAACAGGAACGATCGTTCTAACGAAGGGTGATACGGAAAGGAGAAACACATCATCGTGTCAACCATTGTGCAATTAAATTTATTCAGTTCAACGGAGATGCAGCTATGTTACCGGTGTCAGAGTTTAGTGTAACGGGCCAAAATACTCTTTATGAGAAATAAAGCAAGATAGAAGCATTTCATAAAACGGTGGTGGCACTGATTCATTTTATCAATGGCAATAGATTGATAGCAACATTACTTAACAACGATATCACATTAGCAGTGGCATTCTTTCATTTTACCTGTAATGTTAGATTAACAGCAGCACTAAGGGCACAGGGACAACGGAGGCACAAGCACATTTTACATCCACCAAGGCATAAAGTGGCGAGGCAGAGGTGTTGCCGAGTGCGTCAAACATGCAAATCATGTATGGATTTGTGCATTTTTTGTTCTCGTCAGTGACCTTTCCTATGTGACCACAAGAAATCTAGACGTGATCATTCTTGGCTGCATTGTCGACCCAACACCCCCACTTTCTGTCCTTTTCGACCAAGAGACCGGTAAGGCCAACATCTTTATTTCCCTTTCCAACCAAGAGATCAGTTCATTAGCCAGTATCTGCAATACCTTTTTTCCTCTAATAGTAAAAATTTAGGTGGTGTTCGAGTGTTCGAGAAGCCGACGGAGCTAGCTATATGGGGAGCTTTGTAATACTAGAAGAATACCCACATGCAAGATGCAGCGACATGGGGAGCAATCCTAAATTGATGAAGAAAATAATGCAATGACGTGGGGAGCTGGGCCATTAGAACAAGGCTGGTTCTAAAATAAGTTATACCTCCGGTCGGCGGGATGTGGCGAGGCAGGCAGCGGGATCTGCCAACTCGAGGGCAGGGAGCAAGGGTGAGGAGGACCTCCCACACCGGCACCAGGTCAGAGAAGACGGCACACATCGGCTTCATCCCTCACCATAGGCAATCACCAGCGGAAGGTATCCGGCCGGATCCGTGTCAACTGAAGAGAAGAGAGAGAGACAAAGAGAGTGGACACCGCCGTGTTGTTTAGATCTGGAGAGAGTGAGAAGAAGAGAGCAACCATAGCAAGCAAGTCCCGAAGTGGACTAGTGGAGTACTAACTATTTTTCTCTCCGTAGTGATTGTTTTAAATTGAATACGCACGGAGCCATATTTTCATTTAACGTACCAGTAAAAGGAAACTCGATCAATAACCGCGCCACTTTGTTCCGGTCGCACTTGGTATGGCTGACATTAAGTGGATGACTAGATGTCTCAAATTGTCACATTACCTGCCTTTTCGTGTGCAAATGCGCTCCACCGTGAGTGTACCCGCGCGTGTGCGTGAGGGGAAAGTGAAGTCCGATTTATAAACCTTGAGGTTGCAGAGCTAGTCGGAAACAAACCCTCACCTTTAAATGCCCGAAGTTTGTACCCTGTCCTCTGTAATCCCGGTCATTTTTAACCTTAAGGGCATGTGCGGTTCAACGGGTTTTAACGGGGATTAACAGGGATTGTGGGGGATTAAATCATGTACAAGCCAAATTCCCCTCCATTCCTCTCCAAACCCCTTGGGAGGAGGTTGAACCAAACAAGGCCTAGCTAGTTACTCATTTTATGAGTAACAACACACATACTGAAACAAAAGGACTCTATAACCTAATAAATGAAGCTTTGCATGACACCACACATGCACTAACCACTAGAGCAATCCACTCAGGTTGTACGTAAACATGTTTATACTCTTCATTCTTGATATTTAGTACAAATTGGATGTGCATGGCGATGTCATACTCATACCAGCCACACAACATCGCCGTGCTCACCTGCAACTGCAATACGAGTTGCGCATGCAGCAACTATGACTGCAATGGTGTACTAGACCCACAAGGCATGTTGTTGGTGCTGCTTCATGAGCTACCGAGCCGTCTAAACAAGCGCACGGTAATGGCCATCACCTGCGGAATGAAGGACATCATTCTTTCGCTGCGTCCTGGCCATCACAAAGGTGGCGACACACTTTGTAGGGTTGTTAGAGACGGAGTCCGTCGTCTCACTCCAGCGACGAATAACACTCGCTCGAGAGCGTGAACATGGACGCAAATTCGTGCAAACACGGCTGGATTTCATATAAACATGAAAGACTTCATTATATTTACATTTAATAATTTGTGCTCGTCTCGAGCTAAAGGTAGAATTAATACACCTAATCTAAATGGTCGCTAGCCGATCTCTTTTTCCTCCTCTAGCATTCGGCTAAAGAAGAAAGGTGCAAGACATCGACTGTTTTCGCTGGCATCGCCTCGGCGGTGGCCTTCATGGGATACAATCGGCGTCAGCCTCCCGTGTTATACTTCTCGATGATGGCAGCGGGAGGGCACGTGCTGGCCGTCACCTCGTCGTCATCCGCGTAGCCACGTAGCCACGTCACCTCGTCGACATCCACGGCGGCTTCTTTGCCTGCCTGCATGGCGCAGCTACGCGCGTGGCGACGGTGGATGGTGCAGTTGCAGGAATTGGAGGCGCTGTATGACGCGGCGGCGTCAAGGGCAGCGAGGATGCCCGTGCCCTCGGACTCCCCGACAAGCCGGCATGGAGCAACTCGACACTCTTCCTCGAGCACGATTGGAGCAGCCAGCTGCGGAACCACACACTGGCTTAGGGAGGCAACTGGCTCCATCGAGCTAGGCGAGGTAGGTGGAGCAGCAAGCTCTCCAACTACCTCGCTCGTAACTGCCCGGCTCGGCGGGCCACCCAGACGGCTTTTATGCCGGAGAACTGCTCTTCCTGCTCGTCGGATGCCGCCGGAAGATTGGAGAAAATGATGGAAGGAGGAGCTTGGCCGGCGTCCCGCTACTGAACGGAGGGAGTACTTGGTCTAAATGATGTGACTCTGCAGGAGCCGCCTATATTAATTTAACCATGCTCTAAAAAGGTGGCCCAACTTTGGCTATAGTACTATACTCCTACTAAAGGTTAGTACTAGGTGATCTTGCGCTTGGCTCTTCGGCTCTTTCGAAAGTCGAACAATAATGATGGTAATACAGTAGTACTAGTACTACTACTGTATATACTTTTGGAAATCTGACACCGAATGAACTGTTGCACATCCACCGCTTGTATAGAGCAAAAGCTTTGCCTCGTGCTGCGAGCCACCGCCGTGAGGGAGAGGGCGTAGTAAGCAAGCTTCTCATCGTTCTACGAGTTGATGGGACACATCCAAGTTATTTAGTACTCTCTCCAAAAAGGGCCAACCATGTCCATGGCTACCATCCCGTGCTCCGTCATTGAGTACGTGCACAATTCACGTGCCATCGAGGAGAAAAAATATTGCATAGTACGTGCCATCGAAGCGCACGACTCACTTACGCACTGCTTATCTCCATTTTCTTGCATGACACGTGCACCTTGATGCTTGATTCCTTACGTGCACCTTGTCCCGCGTGTTGGCAAAAGGACAAACAAAGCTCACGTAAAAAAAGAGTGGAAGAACATAGATTCCCGACGACCGAGAAGGAGCAAGTAACCTCACAGTGGAACTTCACATGCTGTCAAAGTCAGCTTCCCCATTTCCTTTTTTACTTTTCTCTAAGAAGTACGAGCCTGCCCTATACATGAATAAATCTTGCTTGTTGCACTTACGTATGTGGTAGGACATGGTGTCCAATCTCCATTTAGTTACTAATTTTGTGTTACGAAAGAAAACACGGGGTTCATTTTTAAATTAAAGTAGTCAAAACCAGCATGGAGCTAATGAGTTACATTGAACATTCTTTTCTACCGGCAAAAAAAGAACACTTTGTTCTGATATATTTGCAAAAAGATATATTCATAATCTCACATGTTATTATCAACTACCCATATGTTAATTTGTTACTATTTAGAGCATGCATAGTGCTTGATAATATAGTTTTATCTTAAGCTTGTCACGTAATCTAGAGGAGGCATCAAAATATGTTTTAGTGGGCATTCTTTTGTCAACTCAATGTTGCATGCACTTTGAGCATGTTGGCAACTCCATTTTACGCTGACACATTGCATCACTCCTGCAAGGCCCAGAGGTTAATTTGGCAACAAGTACACATAGGTTAATTTGATAGACATGACTTATAAGTTGACAGAAGTCATATCACTTTTTTTGGAAACATGTCGTAAAGTAACGTGATAGACCTTCTTTCATGCCAATTAGCATGTGTTCAAAAAACAAGTGACGTGATAGACCTTTGATTAATATGTGTTCAAAAAACAAAAAAGGTCAAAACTTACAAAACAAGGACCTCGAGTTTAATTCAACTAATAGGACGGAGCACTACATACATTTAAGTCAATTGAGTGTTTACAGTGACCCATACCATCCATTAATTTAACATTGAGACCACTTCCCAACCGGTCAACCATCGGACTACTCAAGCCTCAACATAGTTAACTTGGGAGTTCTGTTAGATGAGCTATTGGTGGGGAAGCTGGTCCTTGCTGATATATGATGCCTCTTCGCGTCCTTTATGGCGTACCCGGATGACCGCATGTTGGTGCCCAATGGCCAATGCCACGCCCCCCATGAATTTAGAAGCGCCCCTCCCTCTTCTAGCTGGTTCCAGCATTTTCCCCTATGTTTTGCTGCATGCCCACCTATAGAACCGCCTCACGCCGGCCATTTCCTCTCCAAACACCTATGGAGGCGATTGAACCGAACAACTCTAGACTTGTTTCTAGTGGATTCGTTTGATGTGGTACCGGAAGGGTGTGATAGCTGAGTCTGACAAAATAATTGACTACCACGTTGGCATACATGAGCGTGGGGCCCACTTGTCAGTGTGCTGGACGGAGGAAGTAACGCAAGACAAAATGGAGCGTGAAAGAGTCTGAATCGATTGGCTCATGTGTGATGACCGCTGGAGCAATCCACTCAGATTATACGTAAACAAATGCGTGCAAACACGACCAGATTTACATTTACATAAAATAACCAGTTTTCACGCGGAGTAGGTTTCTCGGATTCCATGTGACTTTAATGTAGGCGTTTAAATGCAGCGAGGAGGCTCGTTCAGCCTGGCGTGCAGTAGGCAGCACCCTCGGCCAGCGCGCCGCTTCAATGGCGGACGCAGTGAGAGGTCGCATCCGCCCTGTGCCGCCTTGACCATGGACCTTAGTACATTAGTCGTTTGATTCATAGGATTGAATCCTATAGGAATTTTTACAACTCCCTCCGTTCCTAAATAGAAGTCTTTTTAGACATTTCAAATGGACTACAACATACGAATGTATGTAGACATATTTTAGAGTATAGATTCACTCATTTTGCTCCGTGTGTACTCACTTGTTGGAATCTCTAGAAAGACCTATATTTGGGAATGGAGGTAGTAGTATGGAATCACGTGTACTACTACAACATTTCATTGGGAATCTAGAATCCGCTCCAACTTTTTTTCACTTCCTTGCTCTCTCCTGTGGCATCAAACACTCAGTGCTAATACTATGGGATTCAAGTGGACATGCCACTCGAATCCTTTGTTTTTTCTATTCCTGCGTTTTAAGAATCCTAGTACTTGCTCTAAATGATGTGCAAATCAAAGAAAGAAACGGAGGGAGTACTTGCTCTAAATGATATGGAGTTCCATTCCTCTTGGTCAATGTGTAATTCTCTATATGTACCGTCTTCCACCGACTGAGTGAGTAGGTTGAGAGCGTGAGCGTGTGTATTGCGTCGTGTGTCGTGTGCTGCATGGATGCGTGAGTGTTGCGTGCGTGCATGTGTACATGTGAGTGTTGCATGCATGCATGCATGCATGAGGCTTCTACTCCCTCCCATTGACTTTTTCATATTTCAAGCTTCATTAGAACATTGCACGCAAGAATTAAGAGAAAACTCACCGATGCATGTGGAAGTTTTGGTCTTTTGTTCTTCACACATGCATGCATGCATTCCAATTAATACGTTCATAAAAACAATTTCCTTGAGGAAAACAAGCCCATTATTGAGTACTACTTTTGGAAAAAAATCTTTCGGGCACTCATCATTTACTACTACCTTGGTTGATGATTTTTTTATTGACCTGCATATAAACTGGAAGGAGGGAGTAGCTGTTCCTTGGCCAATGGTTCTTATTGTAGGACAAGATGAGAGTATAGGCATACAGATACTGTAGATAGTAAGTCTTGGCGATCCATTATTCCCCATCTCGGTCAGAGAGAACAACTTATTCACCTAGTGAGTGAAGTGACAATACACGCTGCAGCAGATGGGACACTCAATTAATAAGTTCAACCAGCATGTTGGTGTTACTAAATCAGCCTTACCCTATACTGCCATCATGTTTGCCAGTGGAGCTCGCTTCCGCAAGAGGTTCGCTTCCGCAAATATGCCTACGCACCTCTCTCTTCCATTAACTGACATATGGGCCCTCTGTGGTAGACCCACATGTCATTGGCTGAACTATTTACACTTCGAAGGACGAAGGGCCATGGAGTTGAAAAATCATTAAATGAAGGATGCTTAGCACCAACAAGTTAAGCACCTAGTATGCATTGGGGGCTTTAGTTGCAAAAGTTTTTAATGTGCCTAGCACCTCATGTAAGCACCAATGCATTGGAAGTATAGCCGGTTGTGCACTATGTCCAAGGCGAAGGAAAAAATGAGAGATTTTAATGCGTATTTGCTAATTAATAGCATTGCATGCAATGAAATGACCACTACATTTCGTGTTTGAAAGTCTAATTCATTGATGTCATACACGCCCCACATCTCTTATTGGTCGATTCCTTTTTTTATGTTAAGAAACAAGAAACGAGGTGAGAGTTAATGCACCACATCCAAGTGTTTTGGGATTATTTCATTTTCATAAGATCTACACCTAGACGAAGGGAGTACCATCCCTTGCTTCGTCATTGAGTGCGTGCACGATTCACGTTCCATTGAAGAAAATAATGTTGCCTATGTGGCATCGAATAGAAAAACTGCATTTATAAATAATGATCCACCGCGTCATGGTCGAACTTTGATTTGTTCACGCCTGGTTCCCGACCCACCACTGACAACTACTACACTCGCCAAAATAGTAGTACCTGCGTCAGTGCCTGCACCTCTTCTCTTCGTGCACGTATTCCTTTTTTCAGATAATTCGTGCACCTACTCCACCTTCATTCGTGACCGTTGGTGAGTCTCTCGTACTACTTACTCCATTTTCTTGCATGACCTGTGGACCTAGATGCTGGATGTCCCATGTGTCGACAAAACGAAGAAGCATTCTTTCCAACGGCCGAGAAGGAGCAAGGAACCACGCGGTGGAGCATTCTAGACTCTTAATTTATTTTATATACTCAGCCATATAAAATCATGACAACCCACTATAGTTTACATCATACATGACCCACCTCATGCTATCACCATATTTCTTCGCCTCCCTGCGACACCTAGCTCTAGCAATGCACCAGCTCGTATTGCTTCTCGCTCCTTGTCTCTCTCAAAGTGCGACGGGCTGGCGATTTTGCCGTCTAGTACTAAGGTTGGTTAACTTACACATGCTCCCACATGTTAGCGACATGCCAAGAGCATTCTAAAAAAATTACTATACTCTATTTTTATGCCAAGAAGAGGAATCGCTTTGACCAATGGACCAAACGAGACAGGCGTGCCGTGCCATGATTGGGTCCAGTCTAATTTAATTTACTGTACTCTATTGTTATGCCAAGACGTTCTTGTTTATTGTAGTACTCCCCACGCATGGGTTGCGATTAATACTACTCCCTTCATCCATATATATAGGGCCTAATGTATGCTTTGAGGTTGCCTTTGACTATTGATAAGATTTTATGTAATTTGGAAATTATATCATTCGAAGATCCTTTCACGGTTTCACGTACAAAATTGACGGTATGTTCTGAGAAACTTACAGGTTCTATACGTACGGCTGAATTGCTGCACGTCCACCGCGAGTACGAGGGCGAGGGAGAGGGAGAGGGTGCTATAGTCAAAACCCTCTCCTCGTCATGCGAGCCACCACACGCATGGGAAAGGGAGAGGGCGTAGGCATACGTAGGCCCTAGCTGGACAGAGGGATTACATGATACTACTAGCAAATGCTCACCATCTCTAGTAGTTCATTGGTTGGTTTCGATTTTTGAATTGAGTAGTGAGTACACTTGATGCTGTGCTGCTACCATCCAATATTCGTGTGTGGTGGTTTCTAGAATAAAAAAAGAGGTACTTACTGTGGGAAAGGTGGAGTGATTGTTGCTTTGTCCGAGCAATGGAATATTGGAGTACCACTGGATTCAACAAAGAGTGAAATGGTGGTTGCTTCATCCGAGCAACTTATTATTGTGGCGAAGGTGGGGCTCTGTGATTTGACTGCTCACTAGTCATTATTACTGTGGTGCAACAACCAAGGTAATCTCCCTTGCAGTTGTGCACTCAATATTTGTGCATGGCAGGTGGAGCCAGATGAAGGATGTCCCACATGTCGGCAAAACGAAGTTGAATGGTTTCTGGCATAATTTTCCAGCATAATGAAATTGTACTGTAATGCTATGAAGGTTCCAACTTTGGTTCCCGCAGAAAAAATGGTTTCAACTTAGGATTCATGTGTCTTCTTGCCTCAACATTGTCTCGTTACAACATTCCATCAAATACAAATGAAACTACCATGGCTACTAATGCATCTCAATGATTCGCAGATCAGCGCCAATATTCACATCACAACTGAAGACAAAGTTGTGAGAAGGTGTCAAATAAACAAAAATGGAGTATAATTGATCGATGTTGTTTGTAGGCATGGCTCCATTTCCTGGCCACGGTTTTCATTGGTTGGCAGCTAGTTTCACGCAGCTCTGTAGACAAGAAAGAGGTGTATGGAGCACATCACAATCCGATCATTTTGTGAAGTTCCACTAAAATCAAGCTTATCATCCATGTTTCCAAAGATATTCTGTCAGTGTGATTACAATAATAGTTGAACTAGATGATGATACATAACACTCACAAATAGAAGCCGATCACCTTTGTGATCTCTCTTTAAGACTTAACTACTTGTTGGAGAAGATTTGTCTTGGAGTTGGATGAGGAGGATAGAAAAACCAATCTCCCTTTCTGCAGTCCCACAGAAATGTAAAAACGTTGCCCATGTGACATTTTGGCGGAACTGCACAAAATACGCTTAAGAAAAAAGCGATTTGTGCAGTTCACCAAAAGGTCGCAATAGCAACAAGGTGAAATGGATAGCCCTGTTTGCAAAAAGAGGTAGAAAGGAAACAATTACTGCCTAATAAAGGGTTGAAGACACATACGCCGACAAAAAGAAGCACATTCCATGTCATACGGAGAGATAGCAGCATGGTGGATTATCAAAAATGGTGTGAGGACGAGATTGCAAGATGGAAAGTACGCTCAACGAGCTACGTTTTGGGCAAAGAACTAGGGAAGATCCACATGCAGGATTTTCCACATGCAGCAACGTGGGAAGATGGGCAGTGGAGCAAGGCCGAAGGAAGCTATACCTGAGGGTCGTCGGGATGTAACTAGGAGGGCGCCGGCGATCGGGATCTGCCCATACGGCGGCAGTGAGAAAGTGGAAAAGGCCCTACCGCGCCGGAGCTTGGCCAGAGAAAACGGCGGGTACCGCAGATCGGGACGTGCCGCCTCGACGTTGTCGAACAGAGAAACGATGCACATCCTCCCTTTCCGCCGGCGGACGGGATGCGGCCGGATCAGTGACCAACGGTGAGAGAGAGAGGCCACCACCGCCTTGTGTGAGATAGTGTGACGAGAGACAAACTCCGGCATGCAGGCTCCATTGTATATAGTGGAGCGGATTTCTTTTTTCCCGATGACAATCATTTTATATTCTGTACATGGCATTGAGGAATATAACTTTATTTAATATTAACGCGTCAAGTCGAACTTTGTTCCGTGTACGCGTGGTACACGACCCTCCATCGAGTAAACAACCACTACACGCGTCAAATTATCACGTGGGCTGCCTTTTTGTACAGAAATGAACTCCATCATGTACCCGCGCGGGTGTGGCCGGGAACGAGACGTGAGTACGTGCGTCGTGCATGCATTTCTTCTTTACATGCAGGTACGTATGTGGGTGGGTGTGAGAGAGATGGTTTGTGCGAAACAAAGGCAACGTGTCGATGATATCTCAAACAAAAAAATGTAACATATGCAATGTGTGAAACAAAATCATGGATATATCATATATAGATGGAGTGATCCACGAGAAGAGAGTGGAGGGATCATCGGTGTGAG
This sequence comes from Aegilops longissima, assembly GCA_021605205.1. Lineage (NCBI taxonomy): Eukaryota > Viridiplantae > Streptophyta > Magnoliopsida > Poales > Poaceae > Aegilops > Aegilops longissima. Next base: position 375,310,783 of record CM038681.1, read on the forward strand.
ATATCAATAGAATCGAAAATAGGGATGAAGTGTGTGGGTGCGTGATCGATAAAGAGTGCCATCGAATTTGTGTTTCCCCACGTCAAAGATACAGGGCGGTCGACCTACCAGAATGTGAGAGGGCAGAGGTGCAGTTTGTCTCTGTGGCATGGATACCTACCTACAACATTCGACTATCGGTGTAGGGGGGAGGGGGAGGGGGTAGAGACCTAACTATAGAGAGGTAGATCCACTAGTATATGTGTGGAGAAGGAGAGAGAGACCTAGATATGTATTGAGGGAGAGCGATCAGCATCCATGCATATGTGTAGCAGAGGAATAAAGTTGGGAGAGAGACAAAGGTAGAGTGTCAGAGGGTTGGTGGTGGAGTTGCTTCTCACAAATGGTGGGAGAGGCCTGCTAGACAAACGGAGGGTACGAGTGCAATATCAATAAGAGAGGGGATGTCTTCCTGTCTATGCATGTGCTTGTGAGAGACGGGTCGGGAGGTATGCAAGGATGATCAGGGGGGGGGCGATACGGTTGGGGTAAGAAGACGTAAGGACATAGGAAGATCAATCCTCGTGTGTCGGAGAAAGGGAGAGACATAACTAGTGAGGTACATTAATCCGTGCTTGGGGAAAAAGACTTATAGTCGACCTAGCTATATGTAGGGAGATCAGTAGGTATACATGCATTCATGTGTTAGAACCAAATAAGGTCCCGAGAGACGGACATGGGGAGAGGGATGCGGCTAGAAGGTGGTGTGAGAGGCCTACTATATCGAGGGGGGGGGAGTGTGCGAGTATGAGATCGATGAAAAGAGGGGCGGGAGTTTGCACCTGCGTGGAACCGTATTGGACATAGGGGGGCATGAACGGTGAGAAGAGAAGAGGGAAAGTGTGTGTTTGTGGTAGGCACACTTGGCTAGAGAGGTATATAGACCGGTGTGTGCCGGAAAGGAGCCGGGGGGCCTACACACACCATGGGTGAATGACCTAAAGAGAAATAATGAATGTGCATGATGGAGGGGACGCTGAGGGAGGTTGAGAAAGGGGCGGGTGTGTGCATGCATGATAGAACGTTAGCGCTAGCTACAAAGAGAAGAGGATTGTGTGGGTGTGAAGACGAGCAGAGATCATAATTCATTATAAAAAAAGTGATTCGGATATTTGAAGAAGATATCATAGTGTTTTAAACCGACACATGCATGAATATATATAATGGTGATACGCACTGTGTGGTTATGAACATGTTATACTACATATAATATATGGAACATTTATTGAATTTGTGATAATGCGTGGCTTTTGCAGCTCAGGGCTAAATACTTGTCATATTGTAGGGGGCGGGGCACTATACTTTGTGTGATAAACACGGTGTACGTATGAAACAAGGTTTATATTTTGAAGATCTAGTTGGTACAACAAATGTACTATTATTTGGAATCAACATCAAGTGTATTCAAAAATTTGAATTCGAGTTCATATAGTACACATAAATCATATCCATCTCTATAGTAATCATGTGGTGTGTTGTTAAGATAATATACGAATGATGGTTTAACTTGCCAACAATCATGATTGTAGATTCTTATTCAAATAGGGAAACGAATTCAAATTTAGTTCGAATTGCAGCAGTAGTATAGACATTTGGAATGCACTAAAATGTTTGTATGAGTAAGTTACATGCATTATACATCCATCGATTTTTTTTAATTGGACATAACATGGATTCATAGCTTTGAATAGCATTTGTATAGTGAAACGGTACAAGACTCTCTTTGTATGGTGCGAATAGTTTTTTTTCATTTTTTCGTTGAGGGAAGTGCGAATTGATTTGGTACGTACAATATTTTACATTAGGCTTGTCCCTAAAATTCAACCCGCTCCTTGTTATCCCGAAAATTCAGATATCGTGCTCCCAAAACTCGCTTCTTGCTATCCCAAAATTACAATGCGCGCGAAAACTCCCTCCAGCTGATAAATATTGACACGCGAAATCCCCCTTCTAACCCTGAGCCGATAGGGCCGCTAAATCCAATTGGTGGGGATACTTTTGTAACACACCCTACATTTTGGACAAGCGCGTCCCTAAGTCATGGTTCCCCCTCCCATCGCCTCCTTTTCGCCATTCGAAATCCCAGGCCGCGATAACCTCTCTGTTCCAGTCGCGAAACCCCACCCTCCTTCGTCCGCCACCTCACCGCTGCCCAGCCGAAGCCTCTTCCCGGACGACATAGTCCATCGCAACAGCTCGACGTCCCTCATCCACCTCCCCGGATGAGGATCCATCGTCGATCTTGTTGTCCTGCCGGTTCACCCGCCCCGTCCTCCACCTCCAAGAAGCTGCTTCAACGATCGCCTCGTCTATCGCGGCTGATCCACCCCACAACACCGCCTTAACCTGCTCCACCGGATACGCAACATCCTCATAAACTCCTCGGATGAAGCCGAGGCCTACTCGGCGCCACCAAAGAGGTTGTACACTAATCATATTGCACCTTCTCCTTAACTCGACCTCCCGACACCGACGGTGCTCCATCCCGCACCCCCATGACGCGGCTACCTCGAAGCCGGCGCCGCCGGCGCCATCTCCACAGCGACTCTCCCCCAGTGCGAGGCTATAACGCCCCGAATTCGATGCGCCAGGTGTCTTCCAGTTATTCGCCGTTATTGCCATGTCATTTGCTTGCGTGTTGCATTTTTCCATGTCATCATATGCTTTGCATCCTCATGTTTTCAAATGTTGCATCCGGTCTTTTCCCTGTTGTCCATTTCGTGACCCGACACTCTCACACGCACCCGTCGCACCTCTCAGACCTCATTTCATGAGTGAAAAAATGTTCTTGGAATGGGAGGAAACTTGGCGTGCGGTGTTGTTGTAGAGTAAGTAGACCGCCTGTCAATTTTAGTCCCATTGGGAGGTTATTTGATGCCCTAACGGTTAACCGTGTAACCGCGAAACCCCTCTCTCTTTGCAGCCCAGACCCCTTCACCACAGCCCTTTAGCCCATCCAAACCCCCTCCATGCTCTCGGTCGTTGGATCGTGATTGTGTGGGCGAAAACCGCTCCCCATTTGAACACTCCTAGCTCCCTCTACCTATAAATAGACCTCCCCCTCCAAAATTCACGGATAAACCCTAGCCCTCCTCTTCCTCCGCGCTGCCGGATGCGTCCGCCGACGGCCGGACATGTCCACCGCCCGCAACCACGTCGCCCGGACCAATCACGAGGTGCCACGTTAGCATCTCCGCCACCCGCAGCCAATCCCGGGGTGCCACGCGTCCCCGCCGGCTCCCCACTGCGCTGCTGCCGCGAGCCCACGGCCGCCCGCCCGGCCCGACCGCGCTGCCGCTTCGCCCTTGGCGTGCCCGCTCCCCTTCGCCTTGTTCCCGGGCGCCCGAGCCTGCGCCGCCCGCCTCGCCCTCGTCCCCGCCGCTGCCACCGCGCCGCGCCCGCCGCCAGCGCTCCCGCCGCCACGCCATCGCCGCCTCCGTGCCACCCGCCCGCGCCATCGGATCGCCGCGCCGCCGCCTAAGCTTCCGCCGCCCGCGCCGCGCCTCGCCACGTCGCCGCCCGGATTTCGCGGAGCTTCGCCTCGCCGCGCCTTCCTGCCGCCCCACCATCGTCGCTGCCGGCCTCCGGCGAGCCGCCGATGCCGAACCCGTCTCCGTCCGGATCTGGTCAGGCGGACCAGATCCACCGGGATCTTAGCCAAACGGATCCCTCCGTCCCGGGATTTCCTCGTCCAGATTTCACGGGGTAAAATTTCACCGTGTCCCAGGATTTTATCTTTATGTGTGCATGTTCGTGAGGCCGTAACTTTGTGCATGGAGATCCAATTTGAGTGTATGATATATTAAAATGTTCATCACGTGATGCTATTCATGTTAGTCTATTGTGCCATGCTTGTTTGAGTTCATCTTGGCGCCCTAATCATCATTGCAAGAGTGCTATATGATGTTAACCTGCTGAGACTATTATAACTTGCTGTTTTGTCTTTTTCGTTGCATTTTGTGTGTGCATCTTTTGTGCATCATGACTACATGTTTTAGGAGTATATTTTTTTGTGTCTTGTGGCGAGTGCAACAAGCTTGTGAATTGGGCTACTTGCTGGTACTGTTTTGCTAGTCTGAATCTGTTATATCATGTTGCTATATTTACTTGATGCTACCATCGTATCCATGCATAATATGGAGATTACTATTTGATATGTTTTGATGTCCATGTTATGCTTGACCATTCCGTGCCTTTTGATGCCTCATATATGTCCTGTAGCATACGTTTCCATTGCCATGAACATGCCTAAATGATGTTCCAGTTTTTCTGTTAACTTCATGATGCCATGTTGTGAGCTTGATATGGTTTGATCTATGCCTCTTTTGAAGTTGCTCCAATTACATGAATTGAAGTATGCTATGAGTAATTTATCAAAATTCCAAGTTTGTTAATTTTAGACATCATATGTCCTATGTGCCAAGCTTGTCCACATGCTATGCTGATGTTGCTGTTTTACACTTGCTGAAACTGTTACAACTTTCAATCTTGCCATGATGTTTTGAGCAGTTCTTGTGGTTTCTAGCAGTAGCTCTGTGTTCATGTTTTGTAGTGCTTGATATTTAATTCACATCCATGCCATTTGTTTTCATGTTGGGGTACTGTAGCATATTTTCATGATGCTTGTAAGATGCCTAGTTGCTGTTTTGGACAGCTTGTCCTTTAACTTGTTTCGTGCGTATGTGTTGAACCGTTGCTCCGTTTTGAGTGTGCTCTATATGAAAATTTCTTTATTTTGCATGTAGTTTCATGTTACCTTGTTGCATCCTTGTTTTTATTGTGTTTTCTTGATGTTTGTATGCATTTTGCATCAATGCCATGTTTAACTTGTTTTGCTCATATCTTCTAGGCCGTAGCTCCGAATTAAACAAACTGTATATGTAACTTGACTAGAAAACCATGTAGATCATCTTGATGCATTTTAAATTGATGTTTAACAACTTCAACATTGTGTTCTAATCAGATCTGGACCAGTTAGGACTTACCGGAATTGTTATATGTTGTTTCCGGCCTCATTTAAACTTGCTTTGATGTGTTGTCTTGTATGCATTATCTCTTGCCATGAGTAGCTTCATGTAGCCTTGTCATGCATCATATTTGGTTGAGCATCATGTCTCATTATGTGTTGTGTGTTTACCATGTTGTTTGCTTCTTTCCGGTTGTGCTCCTTCTCGTTAGTTCCTGTTTCGTTGCGATCGTGAGGATTCGTTCGTCTACGCTTGGTTCGTCTTCGTGGCTTCATCTTCTTCATGGACTCATTCTTCTTCCTAGCCGGATTTCAGGAAAGATGACCGTCACCTTGGATCTCACTACTATCATCGCTGTGCTAGTTGTCTCGATGCTATCACTATGTCGCGCTACCTACCACTTGTTTTATCAAGCCTCCCAAATTGCCATTATAGCCTCTAACCTTTTTACCCTTCCTAGCAAACCGTTGTTTGGCTATGTTACCGCTTGCTCAGCCCCTCTTATAGTGTTTCTTGTTGCAGGTGCAGTTGCGGGTTGTTCCATGTTGGGACATGGATTTCATGGATATCTGGGGATATCACAATATCTTTTATTTAATTAATGCATCTACATATTGGTAAAGGGTGGAAGGCTCGGCCTTATGCCTGGTGTTTTGTTCCACTCTTGCCGCCCTAGTTTCCGTCATACCGGTGTTATGTTCCTTGATTTTGCGCCCCTAACACGGTGAGGGGTATGGGACCCTCTTCACAGTTTGCCTTGAATAAAACTCTTCCAGCAAGGCCCAACATTGCCTTTTCCATTTGCCTAACAACCTACTAACTTTCCCTTGGGTTTTCAAACCCGAGGGTCATCTTTATTTTAACCCCCCGGGCCAGTGCTCCTCTGAGTGTTGGTCCGAACCAGAGCACCGTGCAGGACCACCTTGGGGGAACTCGAGGTCTTGTTATACCTGTACGCTTCGCTTATCCGGTGTGCCCTGAGAAAAAGATATGTGCAACTCCTATCGGGATATGTCGGCACATTCTAGCGGTTTTGCTGGACTTGTTTTACCATTGCCGAAATGTCTTGTGCACCGGGACCCCGAGTCTGATCGGATGTCCCGCGATGGAGGATTCTCTCCACGGATCATGAGCTTGTGATGGGCTAAGTTGGGACACCCCTGCAGGATTTAAACTTTCAAAAGCCGTACCCGCGGTTATGTGGCAGATGGGAATTTGTTAATATCCGGTTGTAGAGGACCTGAAGTAAACTCATTTAAAATACCCCAACCGTGTTGCGTAACCGTGATTGTCTCTTTTCGGGGAAGTTCGAGAGGAGAACACGGTTGGGTTATGTTTGAACGTAAGTAGTTCAGGATCACTTCTTGATCATTACTAGTTGGCGACCACTTGTGTAGCTTCTCATCTTACTCTTGTATTCGTAAGTTAGCCACCATACCTGCTTAGTCGCTGCTGCAACCTCACCACTTTACCCCTTCGTTACCCATTAAGCTTTGCTAGTCTTGATACCCATGTTAATGGGATTGCTGAGTCCTCGTGGCTCACAGATTACTACAACAACAGTTGCAGGTACAGTTTATGTGGTGATCATGACGTGAGAGCGATGTTTACTCGTGTTGGTGTTCTTCTTCTTCTTCGTCGATCTTGGGTTAGGTTCCGGGTCGGCAGTCTGGGCTAGCAAGGTGGATATTGTTTGAGTTTCTGTTTGTGTTTCATCCGTTGTTGGATGTTGATCTCTTGTATGATGTTTATGTAATCTTGTGGCCTTGTAGGCCTTTTGTATGTATCCCCATCTATTATGTAATGTTGATGTAATGATATGCACCTTGCAAAAGCATGTCAATATGCGGTTCTATCCTTGGTGGGACCTTCGAGTCTCTTTAGGATAGTATCGCATATTGGGCGTGACAGAGACTCCCTCCGTGGCGGCGTCCATACCAGCCGGAACAGCTGCTGCTGCTACTCAGGCTCTCGCTCGCTCGCGCTGCTGCTGATCCGTCTCTCGCTCGCTCGCACTGCTGTTGTTGCGCCATATCTCACTCGCTTGCGCTGCTACTGCAGTAGCTCCGTCTCTCGCTCGGTCGCGCCGCTGCTCTGCTCTTCCCCTCGCTCGTGCCACTGCTCTACTCTTTCTCTCGCTCGCGTTGCTAATGCTAGTACACTGGTTGCTGCAGCTACACGAGTTGCTGCTCTGGCTCTAGTTCGCGCTGCTCCTCCAGGCGCTGCTACTCCAGCTGCTATCTGCTACTGTGTTCCTTGTCGATCGCCTGCTAATTTAGATCATTGTTTCTCTACTACTAGTGCTCGAGCCACCTAAACTACATGTGAAGTGCCTCTCTGCTACCAGTGCGTTCAGTTTCGACAGTAACATTTGGATTCCACAGTAAATTTCAGTTTCGATAGTTAAGTTCAGAGTCAACAGTTTTTACCTCATCTGTTTTCATCAGGTGTTTTTTGGTGATGCAAATTTTACATCTATTACTTTTTGGTAATGTATTTTACATCATCGATTGGATATGCTATTAGAATCCCACTTGAGATTAACGATGTATGTCTTGTACTACATTAGCCTTGACGTCTTATGGCTCGCCGGAGCTGCTCCAACGACAGAAACATCCATCACAACAGAGCAGTGCCTTGGACGCCGTCTACAGACGCCTCAGATCTTCCTCCACACCTCCAATAGCCACCTCTACCGCAACTTCTTCAGCGACCAACCCAATGATGTTGAGGTCGACACGGCTACGCCAAAGAGGTTTTACACTTGTCGCATCACTTATTACTCTACATTCATGTCGATCCATTAAGGCTATTTTGTTTCAAATGAAAAAGTGAAGGAAAAACATAGCAATAGGAAATTTTCCTGTGGCACTCTACTATTCAATTATTCATGCATTTCGTTGAAAGGAATGGAGAAAAACATCCACCTAGACCTACTTTTCAAAATCCTATGCATGAAAACAAGACTAAGTGCATTAGTGGCAGAATAATATTCTAACTGTACACACTTTCATATGGTTTCACTTTAATTTGCCATGTTTGTTTGCAATCGTTTGCTCTTCCAATTCCTGTGAACCAAACACCCAAGTTGAAAGAAATCCAGTGTTTACAAATGCTCTGTTTCCCATGTGCATTCCTATCCTATTCCGATGTTTTTTCTATCCCTGTGTTTTTAGAATCCTGCAAGCCAAAGGAGCCTTTACGGAATTACTTCAGTTACAAATAGGTGTCAAAAAAACTTTGTGTGGTTTGTCCTGCTCAAGCCGCGATGTCGTCCACCTCACCTGAGCTGCTCCATCGACAGAAGCATCCACCAAACAAGACATCACGACTCCTGACCGTCTTTCGCCGCCTGAGATCTCCTTCCCTACCGCCGGCACCCAACACAACTGCATCACCATCATCGAATCAGCAGATGAACCTGAGGAGTACACGGGTCCACAAGAGAGGTCACACTCTTTTGTTTCTACTTATGTATTCATTGCTTAATATTACCTGCTACTTTATCGACCTGTTCACCTCTTAGACTCCAAGTCAGGTCCAAATTAATGTTCTAAGCTTGAGTTTTAAAATTACTTGTGGGGCACATATCAAGGCAACAATGAATATTATCTCTGTCTATTATCTGATTCACCTAGGGTATGCCTATCTTGTTCATCATGGGTGAGAAACAAATAGTAAAGCCATTATCATCTGTATTTTTATTAAATTAATGCTCTCATCAGCCTGCTATCATTATTTTTGGATCCATCCACTGGTTGTTACCATCACTCTAGATTTCTACATGCTCTCCTTACATAATCTCACTATATTTTTTCGTATGCATGTCAGATATTGTACACAGTCATGCTGAACATGTAGAGAAAAAGAGAAGAGTTTTGCACGACAATAAAATGTCATGCAGACATCGCTCCATGGTGAGTTCAATGGAAAACCCTTCCCCCCTCTCTAGATTGTAATCCAAAGGAAGATATCTGTTCTGAGGTGGATTCAGGCGCAGCTGACCACTCCTATTTACCCCCAAGGTGTTTGCTCTAACTTGGCATGATGATGTTGGTCATATCGTGAATATGTTGCCTTGCAGTGCCTACTTTCGACATCATATATGTCATCTGCTTAGATTAGACATGTTCTGTAATGCCACCTGTTTAGTTTCTATATCATCTCTAATCTTATAAAAAACAGGGTTGGTGATGATGGTGTGGCTGCCATCCTGCAATATAGGCCGTCCGATTTATATCTGACGGATAGGAAGGAAACTATGGCAGTTTTGCAAAAAGATACCCACACTCCTCTCCACATTTGCAAACAAGGCCTTCCCTCGTTCATACTTTTCTCTCACAAGATAAACTACTCATACAAATGCATCTTGATGTTACGTGCAACGCACGGGCATCTTGCTAGTATATGGGAATTATGCAATCTCATCTCTTTTAGCCAGCCATAATATATGTGAAATATGCAATGCCGTCCTATTTAAACCGGCATCATATATTTGAATGATATCTTGTCAATCCTTTTCTTCATTACATTTCCATTTGTCGACAATGTTTGTACATTAAACTACTCTTCCCGTGAATCAACCATTTGAGTGGGTGATGGAAAAATCTGGAGTGAAAACAAGGTCTTCGGAGCAGGCAGTGCTACCTGTCAAAGCAGATCTCTTGCTGGGTCCTGATAGCTCCTCAGATATGGATTCAGAGACAAATGACCAGTCATATCCACCCACCGAGGTGTATGCTCTAACTTGGCACTGTTATACTGATCATATCATGCACATGGTGTCATGCATTGCATAGTTTAGACATCATATACACAATATTCAACACCATGTTCTTAGTTCAAACATCATATATGCGAATCCCTCTGCTTAGTACATAAATCACATATGTGAATTAATCATGCGATCCTGGTTACTTAGATAACATGTATGTGAATTATGTCATGCGAACCTGTTTAGTAAAGACATCATATAATTATCTCATGTCATCCTGTTTAGTTAGTCATCATATCTTTGAATTATGTCATGCTATGCTATCCAGTTTAGATAGACATCATATATGTCAAATTATGTCATGCTATCCTTTTTAGTTAAACAATATACATGTTAACTATTTTATGCCCTCTTTTTTCCACACTATTTATTGCATCTGTCTCTCATACATGGTGTACATTCAACCATGTTTCCTGTTTATGAGACATTTGAATTGGAGCGGGTGATGGCAGTATCTAGCAGAGTAAAAACACGGTCTTAAAATAAAACTGTGCTACCTCTTGGTGGAGATAGCATCCTGGTTGTACATGCATGATAACCAGCCTTACAACACATAACCCAGACTCTCGCACATTGTACCCCTACTGCGATGGACAGAGAACCAGCTTCACCCAATCTAACCCCAATCCCAGCAGATAGTAACCCATTTCCTGTTGACATAGCACCATCTCCACGACAGAGCTCCCAAACAAGAGCAGTTAGTAAGGCAGCTCCAGTGCCCACACCACCAATACTACCACGGCGAACCCCAACTCCACCAGTTAGTACACTTATTCCTGTGGAGGAAGCACAACCATCCATTCATAGTTTAGCATCTATCGCATTTGATGTTGTTAAATCCTATGTACGTATCTTCCCATCATGGAATCATTATACGGAAGACGAAGGAAAATGACAGTTGCAGGTGTTCGTCCAGGAGTTATGTGTAAGTAATGTTATTCATGGCAATTACTTTGCTTTGTCCCATACATTCTACCTCCATGATGGTTATAATACAGCATAATTTCCCATTTTTGTCTAGAGAGAAGGACCGATTTGGAAACTATGGATGAGGTAACCTGTGCTAATACCTCTGCTATCTTGAAGAATGCTTGGTGGCATTATTGGAATTACCTAAAGAAAACGTACTTCACTGGCAAAGAATCTCATCAAATTCCCTTACGTTCTCCTAACACACATTTACGGGACGATGACTGGGAACGCCTTGTTCTGTACTGGTCCTGAACCAAGAATGTGGTAAGGTCTATGAGCTTATTTTTTACTTATAAGTACTATATGCCTGCGTCTTACTATACTCTGTTCGTGTAGAACAAGTGCTTAAACCTGAAGAACAACTGTTCTCATTTAAGATTCCATTGCTATCGTGCATACTGCTTTTGTCTTGTATCACTGTATTTACTCATACAAACTTATTTTTAAATTGAAGGATCCAATCGAAACTCCAATGGCACAACAGGTATGTATAAGCATGTTTCTTTAACAGGTTTACTCTAATAAATAGCTTTGTTGATTTCAATATCAATTATGTATACAGTTGACTCCTCATATCTTGCACATTACTAGCATCACAACAGAGCCAATAGTGTTGTTGTACATGTAGACCCGTGGTACCCATCTAAAATCTTGTTGTGCCGTGTAGTTTCCCATGCTTTGTATTCTTTCAATGCTGATTTGTCTTGAACTGATATGATTTGAACCATGTCTCTATTTCGAGTTGACAAGACAATGCAGTGACCATAGGACATAGATATATGTTTGTTTGCTTTTATTATGTACTACTTGGCAATAGAAGACTTGGTAGTTTAATCCTGTCCACCTTACTAATGAACTGGTTCACCGAAATGAGTTTCATATACTACATGCTAAACCTGTTATGTGTCTGCTTGTTTCTTCTTTTAGAATGCTGACCGAATATTGGGGAAGAGTGCCTTATTAAGCAATGGTAAAGGAAGTAATGCAGATAAGGTTCGGGATAGTGAGACATCCTTGTTGGTCTCCAAAAAAGCTGATAAAACAGCTCAGGAAAACTATCTTGAAGACAGTGAGACAACCCCAAAGTCCTGTCTCGGTGTAGTGTTCGAGTTACTGGCCACTACCGCTGCCACAAGCTATTTGAACTCACTGTCTAAATCAATTCGTCTTCTTGAGTCTCAACTACAAGCTGAAAGACATCGATCAGTGCTACGACAAGAAGCCGAAGACTGCGAAAGTCCCTGGAGAATTCAGATGCATACTTTCTGGTGCAACAACAAGCGTTGGAGGATTTTAGTGCCAAACAGGAGAAAGCTAATAAGCTTTCTAAGCTTATTCCCATCATGGTGGATACCTAGGATAACGTTTCTTGAGCTCTTCTGAAGTTGTTTCAGTTAAGGACTTGTTTTGCTACTGCGTTTATTTGCACTGGTGGCCAATTTGGACGGCTAGTTTATGTAATATGCTGCTTTGTTCCCTATATTTGCACTGGTGGCGAACTTTGATGCCTAGTGGATGTAATATGTGTAATAGCCATAATATCCTAGCGTTAGTTGCTTGCTTATTTATTCCCATATTGTCTTGTTTAGTTGTTTGCTTGTAGTCACTGCAGTTCTTTTTCCGCGTTTTTCTAGTGGCCACAATAACCTATTTTTATAACTAGGCCAAAATAACCATGGCAACACACGGACCATTGTAACCATGGTCCTGCTACCTGCTGTACTAACCATGGGCCTCCTACGGACCGTAGGATCCATGAGCCTTCTATGGGCCAAATAATTGTGTGGCCAAACATGGGCCGTACTATTCGTGGACCAATAACGGTCTGCGAAATGGGCCGAAATGGGCTAGAGTGGAAATCATTTGTTTATGGCCCGACCATAATGGGCCATTAATAGGCCATATTTGATGACGCTATGAAAACTGCCCAACGGGTTAACAGGCTACAATCGGGCCGACTGTAACCACAGGCTGAATTTGGCCCACAAGTGGAACATGCCAGTAACGGACCGTAAGTATCCGAATTCTGGAAATTAGCCCAAGAATAAATTGGCCTTTAGAAGGCCGAAAGGTAACACGGGCTGGAGACGGCCTACGGAATAATGGGCCGTTAATGGGTATAAAGTGACACACTGTTCATTTTGGGCCAGTTTCACCTCGGGCCTTTAATGGGCCCAGAGTTACAAAGGGCCTTGTATGGGCGAAAGACGTCATGGGCCATACATGGGCCGGAAGTTTCAACGGGCTGGAATCATATTGAACAGTCCAGATGATGCTACTGGGCCCAATTCGGATAGGCCATAACGGGCCATGAGTTGGCGGGCTGTAAATGGGCTATATGCGAACATGCCGTTAACAGGCTTTCCGTGGGCCGACCCGCTACCTTTTGGACAAGTCAAAAGGGCCGGCCTTTTCACCGGAATGGGCCTCTATTGAGCCGTGCCACGTGTCGATGTATCATAGGCGCCTGCGGTCCAATGAGTGGATGACATCTATCCCAACGGTGAGCCGACACGTGTGCTCTGTCCATTGAGAATTTTACACATGGAAAATCCCCATTGGCCCGGGCTGTTAACAGCTTATTGGATCCAAACCGAAACCCGATACCTTAACGACGACCCATTATGGTGGATGCCACGTGTCGGTTACCCTTGACGAAAGAACTTCTATGATGCGTGATTTATCGTCATGGAAGTGGACAGTTTCGTGATGATAATTTTGGTAATGTCATGGAACACTTCTACGACAGCATGGGTATGACTATCTTGATTCTGTCATAAAATCGTCATGGATGTACATGCATGACACAAAATGTGACCTACTGTGACAAACATGTATCATCACGAAAGTGTATATTTTTTGTAGTGAAAGTATGAAACAACTGCTTGGCTTTTCATCGGGGTTGTGCATGATGAAATACTTTGTGTGATTAAGATGGGTCATAGCCATACTATATGATTTTGTAGGGATAACTTTCTTTTGCCATGCTATTTTGAGGAGACATAATAGCTTTATTAGTATGCTTGAAGTATTATTGTTTTTATGTCAATATTAAAATTTTGTTTTGAATCTTATGGATCTGAATATTCATGCCACAATAAATAAGATTACATGGATAAATATGTTAGGTAGCATTCTACATCAAAAATTCTGTTTTTATCATTTACCTACTCGAGGACGAGCATGAATTAAGCTTGGGGATGCTTGATACTCCAACATATCTATAATTTTTTATTGTTCCATGCTATTATATTATCTCTTTTGGATGTTTTATATGCATTAATAAGCTATTTTATATTATTTTAGGACTAACCTATTAACCTAGAGCCCAGTGCCACTTTCTTTTTTTTCCTTGTTTTTGAGTTTTACAGAAAAGGAATACTAAACGGAGTCCAAACGGAATAATACTTTCGCGATGATTTTTCTTCGACCAGAAAACACCCGTAGGACTTGGAGAGGGTGTCAGAGGAGTCCCGAGGGGCCCACAAGCTCTCAGGGCTTGCCCTAGGGGGGCGCCCTGGCTTATGGACACCTCAGCAGTCCCCCAACCCTAATATTTGCACTATAAATTCCCAAATATTCCCAAACCACCAGAACTGTCCACCAAAATACTTTTCCGCCGTCGCAAGCCTCTATTCCCGTGAGATCCCATCTTGGGATATCACAAGAACAGAAGGTTACCGCGGCGGAAAAGTATTTGGGTGGACGCTTTTGGTCGTTTGGGAATATTTGGGAATTTATAGGCCAAACATTAGGGTTGGAGGACTCCCGTGGGGCCCACAAGCGAGGGGCGCCCCCTAGGGCGCGCCCTGAGGGTTTGTGAGCCCTCGGGACTCTTCTGCCTTCCTCTCCAAGTCCTACGTGTGTCTTCTGGTGTTGGGGAACATAGTAGTTTCAAAAAAATTCCTATGCACACACAGGATCATGGTGATACATAGCAGCGAGAGGGGAGAGTGTGTCCACGTACCCCCATAGACCAAAAGCGGAAGCGTTATGACAACGCGGTTGATGTAGTCATACGTCTTCACGATCCGGCCGATCCAAGTACCGAACGCACGGCACCTCCGAGTTCAGCACACGTTCAACTCGATGATGTCCCACGAACTCCGATCCAGCAGAGCTTCGAGGGAGAGTTCCGTCAGCACGGTGGAGTGACGACGGTGATGATGATATTACCGACGCAGGGCTTCACCTAAGCACCGCTACGATATGATCGAGGTGGATTATGGTGGAGGGGGGCACCGCACACGGCTAAGAGATCAATGATCAATTGTTGTGTCTATGGGGTGCCCCCTGGCCACGTATATAAAGGAGTGGAGGAGGGGGGTGAGGGCCGGCCCCTATGGCGCGCTCTGGAGGAGTCCTACTCCCACCGGGAGTAGGATTCCCCCCTTCCAAGTAGTAGGAGTAGGAGTCAAGGAAATGGAAGAGAGAAGAGAAGGAAGGAGGGGGCAGCCCTCCCCTAGTCCATTCGGACTAGGCCTTGGGGGCGCAGCCTCTCCCTGTCTTTCCCTAAAGCCCAATAAGGCCCATATACTCCCCCGCGAATTCCGTAACTCCCAGACTCAAAATACCGAACCACTCAGAACCTTTCCGATGTCCGAATATAGTCATCTAATATATCGATCTTTACGTATCGACCATTTCGAGACTCCTTTTCATGTCCCCTATCTCATCCGGGACTCCGAACTACCTTCAATACATCAAAACACATAAACTCATAATATAACTGTCATCGAACTTTAAGCGTGCGGACCCTATGGGTTCGAGAACTATGTAGACATGACCGAGACATGTATCCGGTCAATAACCAATAGCTAAACCTGGATGCTCATATTGGCTCCCACATATTCTACGAAGATCTTTATCGGTCAAACCGCATAACAACATACGTTATTCCCTTTGTCATCAGTATGTTACTTGCCCGAGATTCGATCATCGGTATCTCAATACCTAGTTCAATCTCGTTACCGACAAGTCTCTTTACTCGTTTCGTAATGCATCGTCCCGCAACTAACTCATTAGTCACATTGCTTGCAAGGCTTATAGTGATGTGCATTACCGAGAGGGCCCAGAGATACCTCTCCGACAATCGGAGTGACAAATCCCAATCTCGAAATACGCCAACTCAGCAAGTACCTTCGGAGACACCTGTAGAGCACCTTTATAATCACCTAGTTATGTTGTGACGTTTGGTAGCACACAAAGTGTTCCTCCGGTAAACGGGAGTTGCATAATCTCATAGTCATATGAACATGTATAAGTCATGAAGAAAGCAATAGCAACATACTAAACGATCAAGTGCTAAGCTAACGGAATGGGTCAAGTCAATCACATCATTCTCCTAATGATGTGATCCCGTAAATCAAATGACAACTGATGTCTACGGTTAGGAAACTTAACCATCTTTGATTAACGAGCTAGTCAAGTAGAGGCATACTAGTGACACTATGTTTGTCTATGTATTCACACATGTATTATGTTTCCGGTTAATACTATTCTAGCATGAATAATAAACATTTATCATGATATAAGGAAATAAATAATAACTTTATTATTGCATCTAGGGCATATTTCCTTTAGTCTCCCACTTGCACTAGAGTCAATAATCTAGTTCACATCGCCATGTGATTTAACATCAATGCTTCACATCTTTATGTGGCTAACACCCATAGTTCACATCGACATGTGACCAACACCCAAAGGGTTTACTAGAGTTAGCAATCTAGTTCACATCGCTATGTGATTAACACCCAAAGAGTACTAAGGTGTGATCATGTTTTGCTTGTGAGAGAAATTTAGTCAACGGGTCTGCCACATTCAGATCCGTATGTATTTTGCAAACTTCTATGTCAATAATGCTCTGCATGGAGCTACTCTAGCTAATTGCTCCCACTTTCAATATGTATCTAGATCGAGACTTAGAGTCATCCAGATTTGTGTCAAAGCTTGCATCAACGTTACTCTTTACGACGAACCTTTTGTCACCTCCATAATCGAGAAACATATCCTTATTTCACTAAGGATAATTTTGACCGCTGTCCAGTGATCTACTCCTAGATCACTATTGTACTCCCTTACCAAACTCAGTGTAGGGTATACAATAGATCTGGTACACAGCATGGCATACTTTATAGAACCTATGGCTGAGGCATAGGGAACGACTTTCATTCTCTTTCTATCTTCTGCCGTGGTTGGGCTTTGAGTCTTACTCAATTTCACACCTTGTAACACATGCAAGAACTCTTTCTTTGACTGTTCCATTTTGAACTACTTCAAAATCTTGTCAAGGTATGTACTCATTGAAAAAACTTATCAAGCGTCTTGATCTATCTCTATAGATCTTGATGCTCAATATGTAAGCAGCTTCACCGAGGTATTTCTTTAAAAAACTCCTTTCAAACACTCCTTTATGCTTTGCAGAATAATTCTACATTATTTCCGATCAAAAATATGTCATTCACATATACTTATCAGAAATGTTGTAGTGCTCCCACTAACTTTCTTGTAAATACAGGCTTCACCGCAAGTCTGTATAAAACTATATGCTTTGATCAACTTATCAAAGCGTATATTCCAACTCCGAGATGCTTGCACCAGTCCATAGAGGGATCGTGTCAGGACCCCGATTCCAAGTCACATCGACCTAGCTGGTACACCTCATATCACTTTGCGGCCTCACGCACGGTATTCCCACGGTGTCGCCTTACCATGGCCGGGACCATTTTGCCTTTTGGCTCACGATATGATAGTTTCGCTAGCATCCACATGACAAAGAACCCGGCCGACATGGCTAGTCGTGAACCCAAAGCGGCACTAACCTATGGGGACAGCATACATGAATCACTTGAGCATGTCGGTCATCAACGATGAATTCGGGCTGTAGCACTGGCTAACAGGACTCCGTATCCCGGCTGTAGCAGGCTAGGCAGGACTCGAATATCACCGCGTGACATTTCCCGAAGGGACAGACATAGGAACGAAATGAATCACATGCCGCCAGTCAAGTGTCCAAGCAGTAGTGCTGGGCTAGCAGGACTCCGTGAACCGGGCAGAAGCGGACTACTATCGCCGTAGGCACGAGACTACATTTCCCCATATGAGAGGCTGCCAAGGATAAACAACTAGTTTGTCGGATCCCACTCATACCAAGCATTTCAATCATACATAATATGCCCGATATGAGTAAATACAACAAGGCATCACAACAAAACTCTACAACTCAAGTACTTTATTTAAGAGGCCCGAGGAGCCATACATAACATAGTCATACAGGTAGGGGTCACATGACCCAACACTCAAGTCATACAATCATACAAGCACATGCGAAGCAAACTAGTCCGAGTACAGACTCTAGAAAGAAAGAAAGCTTGTTGGAGCCTTTCTATCTACAATGGCCCTTCACAAGTCTTAGATCGCCACCGGGTGGCTAGTTCACTCGTCAAGTCAACATCTACATAGAATCCGTCGGAGGGGTAGTATAGTCCTCTCGAAAATATTGATTAGGCAAACATGAGTACAAAAGTACTCAAGAAGTCTTACCACGTAATCCTATCATACATGCACATTCTCAAGAAGGAGGTGGAGTTATTTGCAGCAAGCCAGCTTGACTCTTGGCTAAGCTATCCCACGTAACACCACTTTGTAAAGCATTTTTCGCACACGAGTCCACTAATCACCATCACAATACTCCACCGTGGATCCTCTCTCGTCATCCCGAGAGGGCCATCCACGATACTCACACTTATCTTGAGGCTTTTAGTAGTATCCATTTACTTGTCTATGAACTGATATAGGTAACCCAGAAGTCCTTCTCCGTGGACACGGCTATTGAATAGATCATAGTTAACCTGCAGGGTATACTTCTTCACACACGCTCACCACTTATCGCCGTTTACACGACATGTACTGCAACCTTCAAGCGGAAGCCCAACGTGGGTGTCGGCCACAGCCTACCTAAGCACTCAAGTCCCTAGTCCAGTTTATCGCCTATTCGGTTCCATCCGCAGGAGTCCGCCGAGGTTTCCCATACAGCCCGAACGATGTGTGCAGGGTTCCCGAGATACCAAACGGGCACTCGGTACACGGGCCACGGTGCCTACCGCAACACAACCCACCCCTAAGGTCAGCGCTATGCGTGCGGCCCCAAAGATGCTACAAACACCGTAAACTACTTGCAACTCCCGGACTAAGAACAAGGGTGGTTAAGAAGCCGAGAGGGTCAATTAAGGATCCCAATGTGTGGTAGTAACTGTTTCATGGATCACAAACACAGATCTCAGTTCTTAAGTTCGCTTCAATGAAACAACCCACCATGTACTCCTACATGGCCTCTCATCGATACCTTTACCAAACCGTGTTCAACACTTTCACTCTCGAACCAACACAACCTTTCACTCCAGTTCATCATCCCGATGAGCCGGACGACACAACTCTAAGCATAGCAAGCATAGCATGGTAGGAATCACAAACATGGCTCAACCAACTCCTACACATACTAGTGGGTTTCATCTAGTTCTTGTGGCAATGACAGTCATGCAAAGGAAGTGGGTTCAACTACCGCAGCACACAACAGTTGAATCGCGTTGTCTTAATGCAGTAAACGAGAGCGAAGCGAGAACATGGGTTTGTATCGAATGACCAAAGAGTTGCTTGCCCGATGGAACTGGGTAGAGAACTGCCCTTCGATGGGTAGTCGAGGTTATCTTCTAAGAGTAACCTATCATGAAAGCACACCAAATAAACACACAAGACAATATGCAACAATATGATGCATGCTATGACATGGCAATATGGATGTGTGTTGGCCTAATGCAAGTTGAAAGAACAGGGGATGAACTCATTTGAATCAAGGATTCAAATGATAGCTCATTTGAGTTAGTCCTAATGGTGCAATTCCTTATTCTGGTTATTCAGCATAGTTAACTTGTTTTAACATGCATGAAACCTGTACCAATGGATAGAGTGTATTTTTCTGATAATTTTTCATATATAAATCTTTGCATTTGGAGTTATAGAATAAAAGTTATAAGCATTTGAAATTTGATTTATATTCTGGAATTTATTATATCAAAATAAATCCAGAATTCATTTATTGCGTCAGCATGAGGTCAGCGTGACGTCAGGGGTCAACGGGGTCGTCCAGGTCAAACTGACCAGTGGGACCCGCATGTCAGGGTAATTAACTTAACTAAAGTTTAATTAAACTAACCTATTTAGTTAGCAGGGCTGGGCCCCAGTTGTCAGTGACCTGTCGGGGTCAACGCGGGCCCACAGTGGTCAATGCCCACGTCGGCCGCATCGGCGACTAGCAGTCACGCGAGCCCGACACGGCGGAGGAGTGTGTTTGGTGATTCCGCGACCAAACGAAGTCGCGGAAGATAGCTACGGTAGCTAGGAGCAACCCGCATCTATTGGTGAGGTTAGTTGGGGTCGGGGTGGCCGGAGTTGGCGCCGGCGACGAGTTAGGCGGCCGCCGAGGTTCGGCCAACTACGGGTTTGGGGTTAGAGGGCTCGGCGAGGTGCGGGAAGTGCATGGGCAGACCCGCTGGGGTGTGGTGAATGCAACGGGCACCCTGGGTGGCGGAGAGTGGCCGGGAGCACGTCGGCGACGAGCTCCGTGGCGGTGCGTGCGGGTGATCGTGGTTGGGTCATTATGGTGCTCGGGGGCGCGAGAGAGAGGGAGAGGGAGTTAGATAGGCTCACGGGCGCCGCGTAGAGAGCCTCGTCGGGGTCGGGGATGAACCGGGGCGACGGCGACGTCAAAGGGGATCTCCGGCGACTTCGAGCTCGGTCGAGGTCGGTGAGCTGGGTTCGGGGTACTTAGAGCGAGCGGGATTTGGCTAGCTAGGGGTAGTGGAGTGCGGCGGAGCTCCTGGACATGGTGGGGAGGAGCATGGACGGCGGGAGCACGACGGGCGGTGGCGTCGGCGATGGCGTCGGCCAGGTTGGGGAGAGCGAGAGAGGAGGCAAGGGGCGAATGGCGTGTCCGGGGTCGGGCGACGACGTGGAGGTCGCCCAGGCAGCGAGGCGGCGAGGAGGTGAAGCAGGCGGCGGCCAGCTGCGTGGCGCGCCCGAGCTCGCCGTCGGGCACCAGCTGCTGCTGGCCGAGCCAAGCAGCTCATTGGCTGGGCTCTTGGGCTGGGCCGGCAGGTGGGCAGGGCACGCGTCGTAAGGGTTTTCCTTTTTAGTCTTTTCTAATTTTCCTGCAACTTTGTGGGGTTTTTAAAATACCAAAACTGTTTTAAAATTCACCAAAATGCTCCTGGTCACTTGTTGGAATATTCCCAACATGAAACATTTTGGTTTGACAATTTTGAACATTTAAAATATTTTATATAATTAAAATGCTCAAGTTCAAAACTTGTGGATTAATCCTAGAACCTTGGATGACCTAGAAAATGATACACCTCCTTTGACATGGGTTCGAACCCAAACAAAGAGGATGAGCATTTTGAAGGGCATTTTGATTCATTGAAATATTTTTAGTAAACCCTAGTTGAATTAAGGGGGTGTTCGGGGTTTCTGCCTTCCCATTTCAAATTCAAATGAAATTTAAACATGATGCACACCCTAATGCATGGTCTAACCGGGATGTGACAACTCACCCCACTCAAAAGAATCTCGCCCGAGATTTAGGATCTGTTGCGAAAAAGGTGGGATACTCAAGTCGAAGACGATCCTCCCTTTCCCAAGTTGCTTCTTGCTCGGAATGGTTTGACAATTGAACCTTTAGAAACTTGATATTCCGACGCCGAGTGGTACGCTTCGGCTTGATCGAGGATCTGAACGGGATATTCTCGATAGGTGAGGTTATCTTGGAGATCAAGCGTTTGTGGTCCACTTCACGGATAGGATCCGAGAAGCAACGCTGAGTTGGGAAACGTGGAAGACATCATGGACTCGAAAGATGCGGAGGTAGTTCCAATTGGTAGGCAACTTCCCCTTGTTTGGCAAGAATGCGAAAGGGTCCAATGTAACGAGGAGCCAACTTGCCTTTGATACCGAAACGATGGGTCCCCTTTAGAGGAGTAACTCGAAGGTAAGCCTTCTCGCCAATTTCATAAGTCATGGGCTTATGCTTGCGGTCATATTGGCTCTTTTGACGAGATTGGGCTGTTTTCAATTTCTCACGAATAACGCGAACCTGCTCTTACGCTTCGAATCATGTCGGCCAAAGAGTTGTCTCTCCCGGTTTCGACCAGTTAAGAGGCGTTCGACATTTCCGTCCATAAAGAACTTGAAAGGGCTTTGCCCAGCTGGCTTGATAACTATTGTTATAAGCGAACTCGGCGAATGGAAGGCATTTCTCCCAATTCATGCCGAAAGAGATGATGAAGCTCAAGCATATCCTCTAGGATTTGATTGACTCGTTCTACTTGACCACTTGATTGGGGATGGAAAGCGGTGCTAAAGGAGAGACGAGTTCCCATAGCGTTTTGGAAACTTTCCCAAAATCGAGAGGTGAAGAGACTTCCACGGTCTGAGTTAATCTCTAATGGAACACCATGAAGAGACACTATTCGAGAGATGTACAAATCAGCTAGCTGGCTAGCGGTTATACTCTCACGAACGGGTAGGAAGTGGGCTACTTTGGAAAGACGATCAACAACAACGAAGATAGCATTATTCCTCTCTTGGTCCTAGGAAACCCGGTAATGAAATCCATACCGATTTTATCCCATTTCCATTCAGGAATTTCCAAAGGTTGAAGGGTACCAGCAGGCCGTTGATGCTCGCTTTAACTCGACGACGACGCCGCAATTAGCAATGTATTGAGCGATTTTCTCTTCATCCTAGTCCACCAAAACCTCCGCGAGATCTTGATACATTTTAGTACTACCGGGATGAATGGTGAGAGGAGAGTCATGAGCTTCTTTAAGGATCAATTGCCGTAGCTGTTGTTTCTTGGGAACCACCAAGCGGTTCTCAAAGAAGACAACACTGTTCATCTATGGAGAAACATTTAGCAGCTCCGCTAGCGATGTTCTCCTTGATCCGAGATATCCTCTATCGATCGCTGAGCAGCTATGATTCGATCCGTAAGGTCAGGTTTCGCCAACAGGTGGAAAGGAATCCTCGAGGAACAATGTGAAGATTAAGCTTACGAAATTCCTCGTGGAGAATTGGTTGACTTTGTTGTAACATCAGATTGTTACAATAAGATTTGCGACTTAGTCGTCAGCCATGACATTGGCTTTGCACGGGTGTAGGATATTCCTAAGTCGAAATCTGTAATCAACTCGACCCAACGCCTTTGCACGAGATTCAAATCCGGTTGGGTGAAGATATATTTCAGACTTTGGTGATCGGTGTAGATTTCGCAACGATTACCCGTAAGATAATGTCGCCAGGTTTTGAGTGCATGAACCATCGCTGCAAGCTCTAGATCGTGTGGGGTAGTTATCCTCATGTGGACGAATCGCCGAGAAGCGAGGCAATCACATGACGATCTTGCATGAGTATGCAACCTAGTCCTTGTCGCGAGGCGCCGCAATAGATAATGAAGTCCTTAGAGAAATCTGGTGGAACAAGTACGGAGCAGATGTCAGCGCCTTTTCAGCCTGAAAGCTGAACTCGACTTTATGGCGCCCATTCGAACTTCTTATCTTTCTTGAGGAGTTCGTTAGAGGTTTAGCAACTTTAGAGAAATTCTCGTTTAAGCGGCGGCAATAGCTCGCTAAACCGAGGAAACTCCGAACTTGCTTGACCGATTCAGGTGGAGTCCAATCAAGGACGGCTTGAACTCGCCGATTGACAGCAATGCCCTTACCAGAGATTACATGGCCTAGATAGGTCACTTCGGTAACCAAAATTCACACTTAGAGAATTTGGCATAAAGGCGGTGCTCTCAAGTTTCATCAATACTAGCCTTAGGTGTTCGCATGTTCTTCCTCATTCTTGGAGTAGATGAGTATATCATCGAGGTATACCACTACTAATTTATCCAAATACTCCATGAAGATTGAGTTCATTAACCGAGAGAAAGTGGCTGGAGCATTGGTTAAACCGAAAGACATGACGGTGTACTCAGATTGGCCATAACGGGTAACAAAAGCCGCTTTTGGGAATGTCCCCGTTTTGATTTTGATTTGATGGTAGCCCAACCTCAAATCCATCTTGAAAAGATCGAGGATCCAGCGAGCTGATCATACGTGTCGTTGATCCCGGGAGCGGATACTTGTTCTTGATAGTGACCAAATTGACGGTCGGTAATCTACAACCATCCGATCCGTACCATCCTTCTTCTTGACGAAGAGGACGGGCAAGCCCATGGAGATGAACTAGGACGGATGAAACCCTTTGCAAGGACTCATCGAGTTGTTTCTTAAGTTCAACTAGTTCTAGGGTGCCATCTTATAAGGTCTTCTAGAGATTGGGACGGTTCCGGAATAAGATCTATCACGAACTCGACATCCCCGCGGGTGGAACACTGGCAGTTCTTCCGAAAGACATCCGGAAATCACGGACTACCGGAATATCTTCGAGGTCCGGAAGGGGTTGGCATTTAAGGAGTAAAGTGGCGCTTAGACACTCGGGTTAAAACATCCTTGTTTTGCCCAAGGATGGGTAAGTTGAACAGTTCTAGTAGAGCAATCTATCTTAGCATAATGGGTGACATCCAGTCCATACCCAAGATGATGTTTATGTCCGAGGACTTGAGAGCTATTAGAGATGCAAGAAAGACTAATCTGTCGACAAGAATTTCATTCCCATGACTTATTCTAGAGGTTTGCCATCTAGAACCAGGAGTTTGAATTTCCATGGAGGTAGGCATGTCACGAATGTGGTGTTATGCAATCGAGCATAGCTCTCGAAATAAATGAATGAGATGCTCGAAGATCAAAGAACGGTTGCGGATGGCAATTAACAAGAAGCGCATCGAGGACGACGTTGGGATCCTCATAGGTTTCTTCAGCAGAGACATAGTTGACATGGCCACGAGCGGTGGCAACCGGCTTAGCATAGGGCACCTTTCTGCTGGCTTGCCGCGCCAACAGACTTTCCGGCTTGATTGGGGTTGTTCTGGGACACTCTCGGATATAGTGGCCCGTCTCTCCACACTTGAAGCAAGTTATCACATTTGGGCGTGGAGCAGCATTAGCAGTTGGACCTCCATAAGTCTTGGGTGGAAAATACGGTTGGTTGGGGCGAGGCGCCTCAAAGGATGGCCTCGGGTGAACCTGGGTGGTAGAGCAGTATTTGAACCCAAACCCGCGCTTCGGGATCCAGAGCCGGATGACGATCCGTAATCACGGATGTGTTTGCGTGAGGCCTCAAAATCAGTCTGCCTGGGTTTGCGCCGATAGCCTTATTGACTAGCTTCGGAAAGAGGTACACTCATGCAGACGGAGATCTCGGCGTAGCTCGGGGCTAAGTCCTTGCGGAACCTTGCTCGCTTCTTGGCATCGGTAGAAACTTCTTGGGGAGCATAATGTGCTAACCTCCCAAATTCACGGCAGAGGCATCCACCGTCAGCCTACCTTGGGTGAAACTGCAGAATTCTCACGCTTGCGGTCCATAAGACCTTCTCGAATATGATGCTCGCGAAGGCGGCATCGAACTCATCCCAAGTTGTAACTTGTCCAACCGGACGATAGCCTCATAATTTTCCCACCGAGACTAGCAGGGCCTTCCGGATGATAGGCGGCAAAGGTAACCTTGTCGGCCTCAGCCACGCTGGCGGAACGCAGCTTGTGGTGGATGCCGCATGGAGCCAATCATCCGCGCCGAGAGGCTCGACGGAATATTTGAATTTTGGGGATATAGCTTGACGAAATCGTTGAGTGAAACCACATCGTTTCTTGGCTGGCGTCTGTGTTTTGTTCAATCCGCCCAATAAGCGGTTGGTTTCACGCTTATTGCGCTCGCTTCCAAAGATCACCTCGCCAAAGATGGCGGTTGCGGCAGATTCACATTTCTGGCTGCACTGGCTTCTCCCTGCTCCGGAGCAGCAGGAGTGTTGCGAGTGTTGACCATCCTGGGAGACAAAGCAAAGGTTTAAACCAGGATGGCAGAATTTAACAAGGAAGTGCGGAAGGTAATGGATAGCATGGAATGCAAAGATGTTCATCCGTATGACATGGTAATATAAAACTGCCATATATATATATACCAACGGTCATACACACCATTCATAGTTTAGTACAAGCCTGACGGAGTACAACTATAAGGAAAGGCGTTACATCTCATTGGAAGCATTCCAACTCCTATACATTATTTTTCTACACTTCCGGAACGATACACACTAAGTCGTATTCCACAAGTCACGCAGGACGGTGGAAATACAACTATTACCATACTAGGAATACTACTACTATCTCGTGCAGCTCCATAGTAGTCCTCATAGAAGTCCCCACCTGACACTGAAGTGGAACATGATCGTCCGGAAATGCATAAATCTGTGGGGCCTGTGGACCATAAGGACTCGGATGTGGCCGTGGACCAACAAACGGTGGCAGACGAGGCCCACGAGGAGGAGTGATGCCTCCAACCTCACGCCACTCCATAAAGTCTGGCAGACTTTCCCGCACAGGGTACAAGTCTCTCATGTCCATATATCCGGCTTGCACGGCAGGTGCAAACCTAGTCAGAGTAGCCCAGTGGTCAGAACGGGCATTAAAAAGCTCCATACGCAAGGCCCGGTTCTCACGGTCCTTGTCCTCCAGCAACTCAGTAGTAGTGCGAAGGAGTGAGTCCTCATGGGATGCATCGCTGTACAAACCTCAAGGTAGCCATGCGCCCGTGAAGGGATGCCGCATATAGCGGAAATCGGTGTTGCTCAGAAAGCAGTTCAGCTCGAATAATAGTCATCATGGAATAGGCTGCATCTTGCATGATATTCCAATAGTGATTCCGAGCCCATAAGAACAAAGTGAAGTGGCTCAAGAGCTCGGATAAGATGGATAAACCGAACCGTGCATAGATATTGGCTTTGATTGAAATCCTAAACTGCTCCTCGACGGTATATTCAGGATACCATCGATAACAGACTCAATCATCACCGGACCAGCATTGCCGTGTGACCGCACACATCAATGCAACGGGTCAGCGAACCACTTGGTTACGGGGCGGTGGCCATCCGAAAGCACAGCCACAATGCAAAGGCATTAGAATTTCTAGGAAAATCGGCAGCATAACATCGTAAATGCTCAAAATCAGATTTGAGACATTACAAAATCAGATTGCAAAACCACTCAACAACATCATATCAAGGTTCGGTTCAAATGATAGCATACTAAAATTTAGTAGCACCGAATCGAGGATGTAACCAACAATCCTATAAGTTACTACGGATTAGTAACACGTGAACTCGATAGAGAGAAGAGAGCCTAGTCCTATACCCACGCCGAATGAGAAGAGGATGACTCAGATCGAGGGCATAAGGTAAAGGAGTAAAAGAGCCTTACGTTCCTCCCACAATCAATTCCCTACATATAACTAAAGCATTTCTAGACTCAACTTCACCAGTTTGGCTTAGCGAACCCACAGCAGCCCCGCTCGATACCAACGCTGTCAGACCCCGATTCCAAGTCACATCGACCTAGCTGGTACACCTCATATCACTTTGCGGCCTCGCACGGTATTCCCACGGTGTCGCCTTACCATGGCCCGGGACCGTTTGCCTTTTGGCTCACGATATGATAGTGTCGCTAGCATCCACATGACAAAGAACCCGGCCGACATGGCTAGTCGTGAACCCAAAGCGGCACTAACCTATGGGGACAGCATACATGAATCACTTCGAGCATGTCGGTCATCAACGTATGAATTCGGGCTGTAGCACTGGCTAACAGGACTCCGTATCCCGGCTGTAGCAGACTAGGCAGGACTCGAATATCAACGCGTGACATTTCCCGAAGGACAGATATAGGAACGAAATGAATCACATGCCGCCAGTCAAGTGTCCAAGCAGAGTCTGGCTAGCAGGACTCCGTGAACCGGGCAGAAGCGGACTACTATCGCCGAGGCACGAGACTACATTTCCCATATGAGAGGCTGCCAAGGATAAACAACAAGTTTGTCGGATCCCACTCATACCAAGCATTTCAATCATACACATAATATGCCCGATATGAGTAAATACAACAAGGCATCACAACAAAACTCTACAACTCAAGTACTTTATTTAAGAGGCCCGAGGAGCCATACATAACATAGTCATACAGGTAGGGGTCACATGACCCAACACTCAAGTCATACAATCATACAAGCACATGCGAAGCAAACTAGTCTCGAGTACGACTCTAGAAAGAAAGAAAGCTTGTTGGAGCCTTTCTATCTACAATGGCCCTTCACAAGTCTTAGATCGCCACCGGTGGCTAGTTCACTCGTCAAGTCAACATCTACATAGAATCCGTCGGAGGGGTAGTATAGTCCTCTCGAAAATATTGATTAGGCAAACATGAGTACAAAAGTACTCAGAAGTCTTACCACGTAATCCTATCATACATGCACATTCTCAAGAAGGAGGTGGAGTTATTTGCAGCAAGCCAGCTTTGACTCTTGGCTAAGCTATCCCACGTAACACCACTTTGTAAAGCATTTTTCGTACACCAGTCCACTAATCACCATCACAATACTCCACCGTGGATCCTCTCTCGTCATCCCCGAGAGGGCCATCCACGATACTCACACTTATCTTGAGGCTTTTAGTAGTATCCATTTACTTGTCTATGAACTGATATAGGTAACCCGAAGTCCTTCTCCGTGGACACGGCTATTCAATAGATCATAGTTAACCCTGCAGGGTATACTTCTTCACACACGCTCACCACTTATCGCCGTTTACACGACATGTACTGCAACCTTCAAGCGGAAGCCCAACGTGGGTGTCGGCCACAGCCTACCTAAGCACTCAAGTCCCTAGTCCAGGTTTATCGCCTATTCGGTTCCATCCGCAGGAGTCCGCCGAGGTTTCCCATACAGCCCGAACGATGTGTGCAGGGTTCCCGAGATACCAAACGGCACTCGGTACACCGGGCCACGGTGCCTACCGCAACACAACCCACCCCTAAGGTCAGCGCTATGCGTGCGGCCCCAAAGATGCTACAAACACCGTAAACTACTTGCAACTCCCGGACTAAGAACAAGGGTGGTTAAGAAGCCGAGAGGGTCAATTAAGGATCCCAATGTGTGGTAGTAACTGTTTCATGGATCACAAACACAGATCTCAGTTCTAAGTTCGGCTTCAATGAAACAACCCACCATGTACTCCTACATGGCCTCTCATCGATACCTTTACCAAACCGTGTTCAACACTTTCACTCTCGAACCAACACAACCTTTCACTCCAGTTCATCATCCCGATGAGCCGACCGACACAACTCTAAGCATAGCAAGCATAGCATGGTAGGAATCACAAACATGGCTCAACCAACTCCTACACATACTAGTGGGTTTCATCTAGTTATCGTGGCAATGACAGTCATGCAAAGGAAGTGGGTTCAACTACCGCAGCACACAACAGTTGAATCGCGTTGTCTTAATGCAGTAAACGAGAGCAGAAGCGAGAACATGGGTTTGTATCGGAATGACCAAAGAGTTGCTTGCCTGATGGAACTGGGGTAGAGAACTGCCCTTCAGATGGGTAGTCGAGGTTATCTTCGGGGGCAGAACCTATCATGAAAGCACACCGAAATAAACACACAAGACAATATGCAACAATATGATGCATGCTATGACATGGCAATATGGATGTGTGTTGGCCTAATGCAAGTTGAAAGAACAGGGGATGAACTCATTTGAATCAAGGATTCAAATGATAGCTCATTTGAGTTAGTCCTAATGGTGCAATTCCTTATTCTGGTTATTCAGCATAGTTAACTTGTTTTAACATGCATGAAACCTGTACCAATGGATAGAGTGTATTTTTATGATAATTTTCATATATAAATCTTTGCATTTGGAGTTATAGAATAAAAGTTATAAGCATTTGAAATTTGATTTATATTCGAATTTATTATATCAAAATAAATCCAGAATTCATTTATTGCGCCAAGATGAGGTCAGCGTGACGTCAGGGTCAACGGGTCGTCCAGTCAAACTGACCAGTGGGACCCGCATGTCGTGGTAATTAACTTAACTAAAGTTTAATTAAACTAACCTATTTAGTTAGCGTGGCTGGGCCCCGCTTGTCGCTGACTGTCGGGTCAACGCGGCCCACAAGTGGTCAATGCCCACGCCGGCCGCACTGGCGACTAGCCGGGCGAGCCCGACACGGCGGAGGAGTGTGTTTGGTGATTCCGCCACCAAACGAAGTCGCGGAAGATAGCTACGGTAGCTAGGAGCAACCCGCATCTATTGGTGAGGTTAGTTGGGGTCGGGGTGGCGGAGTTGGCGCCCGGCGACGAGTTAGGCGGCCGCCGAGGTTCGCCAACTACGGGTTTGGGGTTAGAGGGCTCGGCGAGGTGCGGGAAGTGCATGGGCAGACCCGCTGGGGTGTGGTGAATGCAACGGCACCCTGGGTGGCGGAGAGTGGCCGGAGCACGCCGGCGACGAGCTCCGCGGCGGCGCAAGGGTGATCGTGGTTGGGTCGTTATGGTGCTCGGGGCGAGAGAGAGGGAGAGGGAGTTAGACAGGCTCACGGGCGCGCGAGAGAGCCTCGCCGGGTCGGGATGAACCGGGCGACGGCGACGCAAGGGGATCTCCGCGACTTTGAGCTCGGTCGAGGTCGGTAAGCTGGGTTCGGGTACTTAGAGCGAGCGGATTCGCTAGCTAGCGGTAGTGGAGGCGGCGGAGCTCTGGACATGGTGGGGAGGAGCATGGACGGCGGGAGCACGACTTGGCGGTGGCGCATCGGCGATGGCGTGGGCCAGGTTGGGGAGAGAGCGAGAGAGGAGGCAAGGCGAATGGCGTGTCTGGGGTCGGGCGATGACGTGGAGGTCGCCCAGGCAGCGAGGCGGCGAGGAGGTGAAGTGGGGCGGCCAGCTGCGTGGCGCGCCCGAGCTCGCCCTCGGGCACCAGTTGCTGCTCAAGCCGAGCCAAGCAGCCACCATGCACTCTTTTGGCTGGGCCGGCAGGTGGGCGGGCACGCGCCGTAAGGGTTTTCCTTTTTAGTCTTTTCTAATTTTCCTGCAACTTTGTGGGGTTTTTAAAATACCAAAACTGTTTTAAAATTCACCAAAATGCTCCTGGTCACTTGTTGGAATATTCCCAACATGAAACATTTTGGTTTGACAATTTTGAACATTTAAAATATTTTATATAATTAAAATGCTCAAGTTCAAAACTTGTGGATTAATCCTAGGAACCTTGATGACCTAGAAAATGATACACCTCCTTTGACATGGGTTACGAACCCAAACAAAGAGGATGAGCATTTTGAAGGGCATTTCGGATTCATTGAAATAATTTTAGTAAACCCTAGTTGAATTAAGGGGGTGTTCAGGGTTTCTGCCTTCCCCATTTCAAATTCAAATGAAATTTAAACATGATGCACACCCTAATGCATGGTCTAACTGGGATGTGACAGATCGCTGGAGCTTGCATATTTTGTTAGCACCTTTAGGATTGACAAAACCTTCTGGTTGCATCATATACAACTCTTCTTTAATAAATCCATTAAGGAATGCAGTTTTGTTTATCCATTTGCTATATTTCATAAAATGCGGCAATTGCTAACATGATTCGGACAGACTTAAGCATATATACGAGTGAGAAACTCTCTTCGTAGTCAACACTTTGAACTTGTCGAAAACCTTTTGCGACAATTCTAGCTTTGTAGATAGTAACACTACTATCAGCATCCGTCTTCCTCTTGAAGATCCATTTAATCTCAATGGCTCGCCGATCATTGGGCAAGTCAATCAAAGTCAATACTTTGTTCTCATACATGGATCTCATCTCAGATTTCATGGCCTCAAGCCATTTTGCAGAATCTGGGCTCACCATCGCTTCTTCATAGTTCGTAGGTTCGTCATGGTCTAGTAACATAACCTCCGAACAGGATTACCGCATCACTCTGGTGCGGATCTTACTCGTTGACCACGAGGTTCAAGAATAACTTGATCTGAAGTTTCATGATCATCATCATTAACTTCCTCACTAATTGGTGTAGACGTCACAGGAACCGGTTTATGTGATGAACTATTTTCCAATAAGGGAGCAAGTACTGTTACCTCATCAAGTTCTACTTTCCTCCCACTCACTTCTTTTGAGAGAAACTCCTTCTCTAGAAAGGATCCATTCTTAGCAACGAATATCTTGCCTTCGGATCTGTGATAGAAGGTGTACCCAACATTATGGGTATCCTATGAGGAAGCACTTCTCCGATTTTGGGTTCAAGCTTATCATGTTGAAACTTTTTCACATAAGCATTGTAGCCCCAAACTTTAAGAAACGACAGCTTAGGTTTCTCGCCAAACCACAGTTCATACGGTGTCATCTCCACGTATTTAGATGGTGCCCTATTTAACGTGAATGTAACTGTCTCTAATGCATAAACCCAAAACAATAGTGGTAGATCGGTAAGAGACATCATAGATCGCACCATATCTAATAAAGTACGGTTACGACGTTCGGACACACCATTACACTGTGGTGTTCCAGGTGGCGTGAGTAGTGAAACTATTTCACATTGTTTTAAATGAAGGCCAAACTCGTAACTCAAATATTCGTCTCAACGAACAAATAATAGAAACTTCATTTTCTTGTCACGATGATTTTCCACTTCACTCTGAAATTCTTTGAACTTTTCAAATGTTTCAGACTTATGTTTCATCAAGTAGATATAACCATATCTGCTCAAATCATCTGTGAAGATTAGAAAATAATGATAGCCGCCACGAGCCTCAACAATCATCAGATCGCATACATCCGTATGTATTATTTCCAATAAGTCAGTTGCTCGCTCCATTGTTTCCGGAGAACGGAGTCTTTAGTCATCTTGCCTATAAGGCATGGTTCGCAAGCATCAAGTGATTCATAATCAAGTGATTCCAAAATCCCATCAGCATGGAGTTTCTTCACGCGCTTTACACCAATATGACCTAAACGGCAGTGCCACAAATGAGTTGCACTATCATTATTAACTTTGCATCTTTTGGCTTCAATATTATGAATATGTGTATCACTACGATCGAGAACCGACAAACCATTTTCATTGGGTGTATGACCATAGAAGGTTTTATTCATGTAAATAGAACAACAATTATTATCTAACTTAAATGAATAACCGTATTGCAATAAACATGATCAAATCATATTCATGCTCAACGCAAACACCAAATAACACTTATTTAGGTTCAACACTAATCCTGAAAGTGTAGGGAGCATGCGATGATGATCATATCAATCTTGGAACCACTTCCAACACACGTCGTCACTTCAGCCTTAACTAGTCTCTGTTCATTCTGCAACTCCCGTTTCAAGTTACTACTCTTAGCAACTGAACCGGTATCAAATACCGAGGGGTTTCTACGAACACTAGTAAAATACACATCAATAATCTGTATATCAAATATACCTTTGTTCATTTTGCCATCCTTCTTAGCCGCCAAATACTTGGGGCAGTTCTGCTTCCAGTGACCAGTCCCTTTGCAGTAGAAGCACTTAGTCTCAGGCTTAGGTACAGACTTGGGTTTCTTCACTTGAGTAGCAGACTTGGGCTTCTTCACTTGAGTAGCAACTTGCTTGCCGTTCTTCTTGAAGTTCCCCTTCTTCGCTTTGCCCTTTTTTTTGAAACTATTGGTCTTGTCAACCATCAACACTTGATGCTTTTCTTGATTTCTACCTTCGTTGATTTCAGCATCACGAAGAGCTTGGGAATTGTTTCCGTTTATCCCTCGCATATTATAGTTCATCACGAAGTTCTAGTAACTTGGTGATAGTGACTAGAGAATTCTGTCAAATCACTATCTTATCTGGAAGATTAACTCCCACTTGATTCAAGTGATTGTAGTACTAAGACATTCTGAGCACATGCTCACTAGCTGAGCAATTCTCCTCCATCTTGTAGGCAAAGTACTGTTATAGGTCTCATACCTCTCAACACGGGCATGAGTATGAAATACCAATTTCAACTCTTGGAACATCTTATATGCTCCGTGGCGTTCAAAACATTTTTGGAGTCCCGGTTCTAAGCCGTAAAGCATGGTGCACTTAACTATCAAGTAGTCATCATACCGAGCTTTTTCCAAAACGTTCATAACGTCTGCATCTGCTCCTGCAATAGGTCTGTCACCTAGAGGTGCATCAAGGACATAATTCTTCTGTGCAGCAATGAGGATAAACCTCAGATCATGGACCCAATCCGCGTCATTACTGCTATCATCTTTCAACTTAGTTTTCTCTAGGAACACATATAAAAACATAGGGAAGCAACAAAGCAAGCTATTGATCTACAACATTATTTGCAAAATACTATCAGGACTAAGTTCATGATAATTAAAGTTCAATTAATCATATTACTTAAGAACTCCCACTTAGATAGACATCCCTCTAATCATCTAAGTGATCACGTGATCCAAATTAACTAAACCATAATCAATCATCACGTGAAATGGAGTAGTTTTAAATGGTGAACATCACTATGTTGATCATATCTACTATATGATTCACGCTCGACCTTTCGGTCTCAGTGTTCCGAGGCCATATCTGCATATGCTAGGCTTGTCAAGTTTAACCTGAGTATTCTGCGTGTGCAAAACTGGCTTGCACCCGTTGTAGATGGGCGTAGAGCTTATCACACCCGATCATCACGTGATGTCTGGGCATGACGAACTTTGGCAACGATGCATACTCAGGGAGAATACTTTTATCTTGAAATTTAGTGAGAGATCATCTTATAATGCTACCGTCGAACTAAGAAAAATAAGATGTATAAAAGATAAACATCACATGCAATCAAAATATGTGACATGATATGGCCATCATCATCTTGTGCCTTTGATCTCCATCTCCAAAGCATCATCATGATTTCCATCGTCATCAGCATGACACTATGATCTCCATCATCTTGATTCTATATCAATGTGTCATCACATGGTCGTCTCGCCAACTATTTCTCTTGCAACTATTGCTATCGCATAGCGATAAAGTAAAGCAATTATTTGGCGCTTGCATCTTATGCAATAAAGAGACAACCATAAGGCTTCTGCCAGTTGCCGATAACTTCAACAAAACATGATCATCTTATACAACAACTTATATCTCATCACATCTTGACCATATCACATCACAACATGCCCTGCAAAAACAAGTTAGACGTCCTCTACTTTGTTGTTGCAAGTTTTATGTGGCTGCTACGGGATGAGCAAGAACCGTTTTTACCTACGCATCGAAACCACAACGATAGTTTGTCAAGTAAGTGCTGTTTTAACCTTCTCAAGGACCGGGCATAGCCACACTCGATTCAACTAAAGTTGGAGAAACTGACACCCGCTAGTCACTAGTGTGCAAAGCACGGCGGTAAAACCAGTCTCGCGTAAGCGTACACGTAATGTCGGTCCGGGCCGCTTCATCCAACAATACCGCCGAACCAAAGTGTGACATGCTGGTAAGCAGTATGACTTGTATCTCCCACAACTCACTTGTGTTCTACTCGTGCATATAACATCAACGCATAAAACCAGGCTCATATGCCACTGTTGGGGAATGTAGTAATTTCAAAAAAATTCCTACGCACACACAGGATCATGGTGATGCATAGCAACGAGAGTGGAGAGTGTGTCCACGTACCCTCGTAGACCGAAAGCAGAAGCGTTATGACAACGCGGTTGATTTAGTCGTACGTCTTCACGATCCGACCGATCCAAGTACCGAACGCACGACACCTCCGAGTTCAGCACACGTTCAGCTCGATGACCTCCCACGAACTCCGATCCAGCAGAGCTTCGAGGGAGAGTTCCATCAGCATGATGGCGTGATGACGGTGATGATGATGCTACCGACGCAGGGCTTTGCCTAAGCACCGCTACGATATGATCGAGGTGGATTATGGTGGAGGGGGCACCGCACACGGCTAAGAGATCAATGATCAATTGTTGTGTCTATGGGGTGCCCCCTGGCCACGTATATAAAGGAGTGGAGGAGGGGGGAGAGGGCTGGCCCCTATGACGCGCCCTGGAGGAGTCCTACTCCCACCGGGAGTAGGATTCCCCCCCTCCCAAGTAGTAGGAGTAGGAGTCAAGGAAAGGGAAGAGAGAAGAGAAGGAAGGAGGGAGCGCAGCCCTCCCCTAGTCCACCCGGACTAGGCCTTGGGGGGCGCAGCCTCTCTCTCTCTTTCCCTAAATCCCAATAAGGCCCATATACTCCCGGCGAATTCCGTAATCTCCCAGACTCAAAATACCCAATCACTCGGAACCTTTCCGATGTACGAATATAGTCATCCAATATATCGATCTTTACATCTCGACCATTTCGAGACTCCTCGTCATGTCCCCGATCTCATCCGGGACTCCAAACTACCTTCGGTACATCAAAACACATAAACTCATAATATAACCGTCATCGAACTTTAAGCGTGCGGACCCTACGGGTTCGAGAACTATGTAGACATGACCGAGACATGTCTCCGGTCAATAACCAATAGCGGAACCTGGATGCTCATATTGGCTCCCACGTATTCTACAAAGATCTTTATCGATCAAACCGCATAACAACATACGTTATTCCCTTTGTCATCGGTATGTTACTTGCCCGAGATTCGATTGTTAGTATCTCAATACCTAGTTCAATCTCGTTACCGGCAAGTCTCTTTACTCGTTCTGTAATGCATCATCCCGCAACTTAGTCATTAGTCACATTGCTTGCAAGGATTATAGTGATGTGCATTACCGAGAGGGCCCAGAGATACCTCTCCGACAATCGGAGTGACAAATCCCAATCTCGAAATACGCCAACTCAACAAGTACCTTCGGAGACACCTGTAGAGCACCTTTATAATCAACCAGTTACGTTGTGACGTTTGGTAGCACACAAAGTGTTCCTCAGGTAAACGGGGGTTGCATAATCTCATAGTCAAAGGAACATGTATAAGTCATGAAGAATGCAATAACAACATACTAAACGATCAAGTGCTAAGCTAACGGAATGGGTCAAGTCAATCACATCATTCTCCAAATGATGTGATCCCGTTAATCAAATGACAACTCATGTCTATGGTTAGGAAACTTAACCATCTTTGATTAACGAGCTAGTCAAGTAGAGGCATACTAGTGACACTATGTTTGTCTATGTATTCACACATGTATTATGTTTCCGGTTAATACAATTCTAGCATGAATTATAAACATTTATCATGATATAAGGAAATAAATAATAACTTTATTATTGCCTCTAGGGCATATTTCCTTCATCTGGCCCTAGAAAAATCATCGTAAAGTTTTTTTATTTTTGGACTCCGTTTGATATTCCTTTTCTGTAAAACTCAAAAACAAGGAAAAAAACAGAAACTAGCAATGGGCTCTGGGTTAATAAGTTAGTCTAAAAAATAATAGAAAATGCATAATAATGCATATAAAACATCCAAAACAGATAATATAATAGCATGGAACAATCAAAAACTCTAGATACGTTGGAGACATATCAAGCATCCCCAAGCTTAATTACTACTAGTCCTCGAGTAGCTATATGATAAAAATAGAATTTTTGATGTGGAATGCTACCTAAAATATTTATCCATGTAATTTTCTTCATTGTGGCATGAATGTTCAGGTCCATAAGATTCAAAACAAAAGTTTAATATTGACATAAAAACAATAATACTTCAAGCATACTAATCAAGCAATCAACTCCGCCTATGTTGTCTCAACATAGCCGGACCCAAGCCCGGGTAAAGGAGGAGGGTTGTGATAGGCTTGGTGAGCCAACGTAAAAACTCATCCACTCTTATGGAGATGAAACCCAAAAGATTTTTGTTGGGGCGTAATCCTCTCAGCGACGCGCCACATCGGAACCCGGGTGTGGTGGAAAATGGGCAAGGGCCGGGTCGTCACCCCCCAAGTGGCGCGCCGTATCTTGATCCGGATACGGTGGCAAGTGAGCGAGGATCGGGTCATCGCATCCTTAGTGGCGCGCTACATCGGCACCCGGATTTAGTGGAAAATGAGCAAGGGTCTTCGCATTTGACTCGACGAGTGCGAAGGGTAAGGAAGCTAGCCGAGCCTAGGAGGATTTGCTTAGGTAGCTGGAACGTAGGGTCTCTGATAGGGAAGCTTCGGGAGCTAGTTGATGCAGCGGTGAGGAGAGGTGTTGATATCCTTTGCGTCCAAGAAACCAAGTGGAGAGGACAGAAGGCGAAGGAGGTGGAGGATACGGCTTCAAGCTGTGGTACACGGGGACGGCTGCAAACAGAAATGGCGTAGGCATCTTGATCAACAAGAGCCTCAAGTATGGAGTGGTAGACGTCAAGAGATGTGGGGACCGGATTATCCTGGTCAAGCTGGTAGTTGAGGACTTGGTTCTCGATGTTATCAGCGCGTATGCCCCTCAAGTAGGCCACAATGAGAACACCAAGAGGGAGTTCTGGGAAGGCTTGGAAGACATGGTTAGGAGTGTACCAATTGGTGAGAAGCTCTTCATAGGAGGAGACCTCAATGGCCACGTTGGTATATCTAACACAAGTTTTGAAGGGGCGCATGGGGGCTTTGGCTATGGCATCAGGAATCAAGAAGGAGAAGATTTCTTAAGCTTTGCTCTAGCCTACAACATGATTGTAGCTAACACCCTCTTTAGAAAGAGAGAATCACATCTGGTGACTTTTAGTAGTGACCAACACTCTAGCCAGATTGATTTCATCCTCTCGAGAAGAGAAGATAGACGCGTGTTTAGACTGTAAGGTGATACCGGGAGAGTGTTGTACCCCAGATAAGCTGGTGGTTGCTGACTTCCGCTTTCGGATTCGTGTCCAGCGGGATAAGCGTGCCAAAGTCGCTAGAACGAAGTGGTGGAAGCTCAAGGGGGAGGTAGCTCAGGTGTTCAAGGAGAGGGTAATTAAGGAGGGCCCTTGGGAGGAAGGAGGGGATGCGGACAATGTGTGGATGAAGATGGCGACTTGCATTCTAAGGTGGCCTCGGAGGAGTTTGGAGTGTCCAGGGGAAGGAGAAGCGAAGATAAGGATACCCGGTGGTGGAATGATGATGTCCAGAAGGCGATTAAAGAGAAGAAGGATTGCTTTAGACGCCTATACCTGGATAGGAGTGCAGACAACATAGAGAAGTACCAGATGGCGAAGAAGGCCGCAAAGCGAGCTGTTGGTGAAGCAAGGGGTCGGGCATATGAGGACCTCTACCAATGGTTAGGCACGAAGGAAGGTGAAAGGGACATCTATAAGATGGCTAAGATCCGGGTGAGGAAGACGAGGGATATTGGCCAAGTCAAATGCATCAAGGACGGAGCAGGCCAACTCTTGGTGAAGGACGAGGAGATTAAGCATAGATGGCGGGAGTACTTCGACAAGCTGTTCAATGGGGAGAATGAGAGTTCTACCATTGAACTAGACGACTCCTTTGATGAGACCAGCATGCGTTTTGTGCGGCGCATCCAGGAGTCTGAGCTGAAGGAGGCTTTAAAAAGGATGAAAGGAGGCAAGGCGATGGGCCCTGATTGTATCCCTATTGAGGTGTGGAAAGGTCTTGGGGACATAGCGATAGTATGGCTAACCAAGCTTTTCAACCTCATTTTTCGGGCAAACAAGATGCCAGAAGAATGGAGATGGAGTATATTAGTACCAATATTCAAGAACAAGGGGGATGTTCAGAGTTGTACTAATTACCGTGGAATTAAGCCGATGAGCCATACAATGAAGCTATGGGAGAGAGTCATTGAGCACCGCTTAAGAAGAATGACAAGCGTGACCAAAAATCAGTTTGGTTTCATGCCTGGGAGGTCGACCATGGAAGCCATTTTCTTGGTACGACAACTTATGGAGAGATATAGGGATCAAAAGAAGGACTTGCATATGGTGTTCATTGAGTTGGAGAAGGCCTATGATAAGATACGGCGGAATGTCATGTGGTGGGCCTTGGAGAAACACAAAGTTCCAGCAAAGTACATTACCCTCATCAAGGACATGTACGATAATGTTGTGACAAGTGTTTGAACAAGTGATGTCGACACCGATGACTTCCCGATTAAGATAGGACTGCATCAGGGGTCAGCTTTGAGCCCTTATCTTTTTGCATTGGTGATGGATGAGGTCACAAGGGATATATAAGGAGATATCCCATGGTGTATGCTCTTTGTGGATGATGTGGTGCTAGTTGACGATAGTCGGACGGGGGTAAATAGGAAGTTAGAGTTATGGAGACAAACCTTGAATCGAAGGGTTTAGGCTTAGTAGAACTAAAACCGAGTACATGATGTGCGGTTTCAAGACTACTAGGTGTGAGGAGGAGGAGGTTAGCCTTGATGGCCAGGTGGTACCTCGGAAGGACACCTTTCGGTATTTGGGGTCAATGTTGCAGGAGGATGGGGGTATTGATGAAGATGTGAACCATCGAATCAAAGCCGGATGGATGAAGTGGCACCAAGCTTCTGGCATTCTCTGTGAAAAGAGAGTGCCACAAAAGCTAAAAGGCAAGTTCTACAGGACGGCGGTTCGACCCGCAATGTTGTATGGTGCGGAGTGTTAGCTGACTAAAAGGCGACATGTTCAACAGTTAGGTGTGGCGGAGATGCGTATGTTGAGATGGATGTGTGGCCACACGAGGAAGGATCGAGTCCGGAATGATGATATACGAGATAGAGTTGGGGTAGCACCAATTGAGGAGAAGCTTGTCCAACATCGTGTGAGATGGTTTGGGCATATTCAGCGCAGGCCTCCAGAAACTCCAGTGCATAGAGGATGGCTAAAGCGTGCGGAGAATGTGAAGAGATGGCGGGGTCGACCGAATTTGACATGGGAGGAGTCCTTTAAGAGAGACCTGAAGGATTGGAGTATCGCCAAAGAGCTAGCTATAGACAGGGGTGCGTGGAAGCTTGCTATCCATGTGCCAGAGCCATGAGTTGGTTGCGAGATCTTATGGGTTTCATCTCTAGCCTACCTCAACTTGTTTGGGACTAAAGGCTTTGTTGTTGTTGTTGTTGTTGTTGTATACTAATAAAGCAATCATGTCTTCTCAAATTAACATGGCCAAAGAAAGTTGCCCCTACAAAATCATATAGTCTGGCTATGCTCCATCTTCATCACACAAAGTATTAAATCATGCACAACCCCGATGACAAGCCAAACAATTGTTTCATACTTTTGATGCTCTCAAACTTTTTCGACTTTCACGCAATACATGAGCGTGAGCCATGGATATATCACTATGGGTGGAATATAATATGGT
This sequence comes from Aegilops longissima, assembly GCA_021605205.1. NCBI lineage: Eukaryota > Viridiplantae > Streptophyta > Magnoliopsida > Poales > Poaceae > Aegilops > Aegilops longissima. The sequence goes on from CM038681.1 coordinate 375,351,807, forward strand.
GGTTGTGGAGAAGACAAAAAGAAGGAGATAGTCTCACATCAACTAGGCGTATTAACAGGCTATGAAGATGCCCATCAATAGATATCAATGTGACTAAGTAGGGATTGCCATGCAACTGATGCACTAGAGATATAAGTGTATGAAAGCTCAAAATGAAACTAAGTGAGCGTGCATCCAACTCGCTTGCTCACGAAGACCTAGTGCAATTTGAGGAAGCCCATCATTGGAATATACAAGCTAAGTTCTATAAAGAAAAATTCCCACTAGCATAACATACGAGACTCTCTAGCATGAAGATAATGGTGCTACTTTGAAGCACAAGTGTGGAAAAAGGATAGTAACATTGTCCCTTCTCTCTTTTATATCATTTTTTGGTGGGCTTCTTTGGCCTCTTTTATTTTTCTGTGGGCTTCTTTTGCCTATTTTATTTTTTATTAAGTCCAGAGACTCATCCCAACTTGTGAGGGAATCATAGCTTCCATCATCCTTTCCTCACATGGGACAATGCTCTAATAATGATGATCATCACACTTTTGTTTACTTACAACTCAAGAATTATAACTCGATACTTAGAATAAAATATGACTCTATATGAATGCCTCCGGTGGTGTACTGGGATGTGCAATGATCCAGCATAGCAAATGACATGAAAAAACGGACAAGCCATGAAAATATCATGCTAGCTATCTTACGATCATGCACATTAATATGACAATGATGGTGCGTGTCATAAAAACAGAACGGTGGAAGTTGCATGGTAATATATCTTGCAATGGCTATGGAAATGCCATGATAGGTAGGTATGGTGGCTGTTTTGAGGAAGGGTATATGGTGGGTTTAATCCACCGGCGAAAGTTGCGGTACTAGAGAGGCTAGCAAAGGTGGATGGGTGAGAGTGCATATAATCCATGGACTCAACATTAGTCATAAAGAACTCACATACTTATTGAAAAAAATCTATTATTCATTGAAACAAAGTACTACACGCATGCTCCTAGGGGGACAGATTGGTAGGAAAATACCATCGCTCGTCCCCGACCGCCACTCATAAGGAAGACAATCAATAAATAAGTCATGTTCCGACTTCATCACATAACGGTTCACCATACGTGCATGCTACGGGAATCACAAACTTTAACACAAGTATTATATTTTCTATAAATCCAAAATTACTCACTAGCATGACTCTAATATCACCATCTTTATATCTCAACACGATCATAAGGAATCAAACTTCACATAGTATTCAACGCTCTTTATATGAAAGTTTTTATTATATCCCTCTTGGATGCCCATCATATTAGGACCAAATTCATAATCTAAGCAAATTACCATGCTGTTTAGAAAGACTCTCAAAATAAAATAAGTGAATCATCAGAGTTCAATAAATTCTATAAAATAAATCCACTCACGTGCTCTAAAAAGATATAAGTGAAGCGCTAGAGCAAATTGCCTAGATCAAAAGATATAAGTGAAGCACATAGAGTATTCTAAGAAATTTACGATTCATGCGTGTTCCTCATAAAGGTGTGTACAACAAGGATGATTGTGTCAAACTAAAAATCAAAGACTCATATTATACAAGATGCTCCAAGAAAAACACATATCATGTGGTGAATAAAAATATAGCCTCAAGTAAATTTACCGATAGACAAAGACGAAAGAGGGGATCCCATCCAGGGCATCCCCAAGCTTAGATGCTTGGTTGTCCTTGAATATTACCTTGGGGTGCCTTGGGCATCCCCAAGCTTAGGCTCTTGCCACTCCTTATTCCGTTTTCCATCAAATCTTTACCCAAAACTTTAAAACTTCACAACACAAAACTCAACAAGAAAACTCATGAGATCCGTTAAAATGAGAAAATAAATCACCACTTTTTGGTACTGTTGTGAACTCATTCTTTATTTATATTTGTGTAATATCTACTGTATTCCAACTTCTCCATGGTTCATACCCCCCCCTATACTACCCATAGATTCATCAAAAATAAGCAAACAACACATAGAAAACAGAATCTGTCAAAAACAGAACAGTCTGTAGCAATCTGAAAACTTCGAGTACTTCAGTAACACCAAAAATTCTGAAAATTTAGGAAAATCTGGGAAATTTGTATATCAATGTTGTGAATAAAATTTAGATCAAAATCACGCTTCTGTGATTTCTGAAAATTGTTTTACTGGGCGCAAAAGTTTATGTGTTTCAGCAAGATCAAATCAGCTATCACCATAGGCCATTTCGAAGGTCTTGCTTGGCTCAAACTCTAAATTGAAACATGAAAAAACATCTAACTAGAGGCTAGATGATAAATTTATTTAAAAATAGGAACAAAAAATCAAGAAAAAAAATAAAGTTGGGTTGCCTCCCAACAAGCGCTATTGTTTAACGCCCCTAGCTAGGCATAAGACACATATATAGGTATTGTCATCTTTGGTATGCAATTCCTCAATTGCACTTTTTGTCCTCATAGGAGGCTCTTTGATCTTATCGATAATCACACTCCTTGTAAGGAAATCAAGAAATTTATTCGTAACAAAAGGTTCCCTCACGATATTAATAAATCTAGGGTGACCACACCTATCATCTAAAGATCTTCATTTCCCCCACTAGATGATCCCCACTTAATTTTAGGAGCATAGACAAACTTGGCTGCCTTGACGGAAGGAAAATTTGGGGTCGTTTTAACAGAGGCAAAAGTGGAACCCAAGTTGGTAAGAATATCTTCAAACTTATCAATTCTAGTAGAAACTTGATCTATCTTCTCATTAACAATGGGTTTCTTTTTCCTTCATATTCTTCAAAGTAACTCCTACCTTTGATCCATATTGAGTAATTTGATTATAAATCTTTTTATCCAAGTTTTCAGTAAGATCTATAGTAGCAATTTTATTCTCAATTATATCAAGTCTTTGCATCACATGTTCCAAAGTTAAAACAATTTCATTAACCATAAGAGGTGGTGAGCCTACCAAATCTATCATATCTTTATAAGCATCCAAAGTGTGGCTCCCGAAGAAATTCCCTCGGTAATGGTATCTAGAACATATCTATTCCAAGGAGTAACACCCACATAAAAATTACGAAGGAGAACGGTAGTAGATTGCTTACGAGTAGATCTATTGGGAGCATTGAAAATTCTATACCAAGCATCTTTTAAATTTTCTCCCTCCTTTTGCTTAAAATTTAGAACCTCACTTTCGAGAGTAGTAGCAATGGTAGAAGGACTAGCCATGAAAGCCAATTAAGCGATCTAGCAACCAAGAAAACAAAAATCAAAGGAAAAGATGAACGGAAGATGGGCGAATAAAAAGGCAAATCTTTATCTATTTTTCTGAAAATGTTTTAGAAGTGGGGGAGAGGAAAACGAGAGGAAAATGGCAAATAATGTAATGCAAGAGATGAGAGTTTATGGTGGGTACTTGGTAGACTTGATGTGGATCTCCCAGGCAATGGCGCCAGAAATTCTTCCTGCTACTTCGTGAGCTTGCGATGGTTTTTCCCTTGAAGAGGAAAGGGTGATGCAGCAAAGTAGAGATAAGTATTCCCCTCAGTTAAGAACCAAGGTATCAATCCAGTAGGAGATACACACAAGTCTCCAATCTATGCACCTGCACAAACAATCAAACACTTGCACCCAACACGATAAAGGGGTTGTCAATCCCTTCACAGTCACTTGCAAAGGTGAGATTAGTAAAATGTAAAACAAAATAGAAGTAAATAAATAGAAGCAATGTATTTTTAGTTTATATATCTGAAAATAGATGATGGAAAATAGACCCGAGGGCCATAGATTTCAGTAGAGGCTTCTCTCTTGAAGGAAAATAATACAATGGGTGAACAAATTACTGTCAAGCAATTGATAGAAAAGCGCAAAGTTATGACAATATCCAAGGCAATGATTATGAATATAGGCATCATGTCCGTGGCAAGTAGGCAGACTCCTGCCTGCATGTACTGCTATTACTCCACACATCGACCGCTATCCAACATGCATCTATAGTATTAAGTTCATAAGAACGGAGTAACGCCTTAAGTAAGATGACATGATGTAGAGGGATAAACTCAAGCAATATGATGAAAACCCAATATTTTTACCCTTGATGGCAACAATACAAATACATGCCTCACTACCCCTACTTTGTCACTGGATGAGGACACCACAAGATTGAACCCAAAACTAAGCACCTCTCCCATTGCAAGAAAAACCAATCGAGTTGGCCAAACCAAAGCGATAATTCGAAGAGAAATACAAACATATCAAATCATGCATATAAGAATTTAGAGAAGACTCAAATAATATTCATATATAATTTGATCATAAATCCACAATTCATCGATTTCGACAAACGCATCACAAAAGAAGATTACATCTGATAGATGTCCAAGAACATCCTGGAGAACATTGTATTGAAGATCAAAGAGAGAGAAGAAGCCATATAGCTACTAGCTATGGACCCATAGGTCTGCGGTAAACTACTCACGCTTCATCGGAAGGGCAATAGGGTTGATGAAATGTCCTCTGTGATCAAATCCCCCTCCGGCAGGACGCTGGAAAATGCCCCAAGATGGGATCTCACGGGAAAAGAAGGTTACAGCGGCGGAAAAGTATTTTGGTGGATGCTTTTGGTTGTTTGGGAATATTTGGAAATTTATAGGCCAAAGATTAGGGTTGTAGGACTCCCGTGGGGCCCACAAGCCAGGGGGCGCCCCCTAGGGCGGGCCCTGAAGGCTTGTGGAGCCCTTGGAACTCTTCTGCCTTCCTCACCAAGTCCTACGTGTGTCTTTTTGTCCAAGAAAAATCATCATAAAGTTTTATTCCGTTTTGGCTACGTTTGATATTCCTTTTCTGTAAAACTCAAAAAGAAGGAAAAACAGAAAATGGCACCGGGCTCTTGGTTAATAAGTTAGTCCCAAAAATAATATAAAATAATATAACAACGCATAAAATACGTCCAAAACATATAATATAATAGCATGGAACAACCAAAAGTTATAGATACGTTGGAGACGTATCTACAATAGTACCTAAAAGTGGTTATTTGCTTTGTTTCACTAACGGACCTCACGAGTTTTCTATTGAGTTTTGTGTTGTGAAGTTTTCATGTTTTCGGTGAAGTTTTGATGGACTATGAAATAAGGAGTGGCAAGAGCCTAAGCTTGGGGATGCCCAAGGAACCCCAAGGTAATATTCAAGGACAACCAAGCATCTAGGCTTGGGGATGCCCCAAATGGCATCCCCTCTTTTGTCTACAATACATCGGTAAATTACTTGAGGCTATATTTTTATTCACCACATGATATGTGTTTTGCTTGGAGCGTCTTGTATTACATGAGTCTTTGCTTTATTTGATTTTTAGTTTGCCATAATCATCCTTGCTGGATACACCTTTTGAGAGGGACACACATTAATCGTGAGTTTGTTAGAATACTCTATGTGCTTCACTTATATTTTTTGAGCTAGGTAGTTGCTCGAGTGCTTCACTTATATCTTTTTAGTGCACGGCGATGGTTATATTTTAAAGAAATTGATGAAGTGTCATGCTTCACTTATATTATTTTGAGAGTCTTATAAATAGTATGACAATTTTCTTGGGTTATGAATTTAGTCCTAATATGATGGGTATTCAAGAGGGATATATTAAAAACTTTCATGAAGATCATTGAATATATGAGAAGTTTGATTCCTTGCATTTGTTTTGAGTTATTACGATGGTGATATTATAGTCATGTTAGTGTGTAATTGTGGTTTAGTAAGAATATTTGTGTTAAGGTTTGTGATTCGTAAAGCATGCACGTATGGTCTCTCGTTATGCTATGAAATTGGAGCATGATTTATTATTGATTGTCTTCCTGATGAGTGGCGGTCGGGGACGAGCGATGGTCTTTTCCTACCAGTCTATCCCCTAGGAGCATGCGTAGTAGTACTTTGCTTCGAGGGCTAATATAACTTTTGCAATAAGTATGTGAGTTCTTTATGACTAATCTGAGTCCATGGATTATACGCACTCTCACCTTCACACATTTTGCTAGCCTCTTCGGTACCGTGCATTGCCTATTCTCACCTTGAGAGTTGGTGCAAACTTCTTCGGTGCATCCGAACCCCGTGATATGATTCACACATAAGCCACCTTATATCTATCTCAAAATAGCCACCATACTTGCCTATTATGGCATTTCCATAGCCATTTCGAGATATATTGTCATGCAACTTCCACCGTTCCTTTTATTATGACACACATCATCATTTTCATATGGCTTTGCACAATCATATAGTTGACATAGTATTTGTGTCTTGGCCACCGTTCATATTTTTTGTACATGTCACGCTAGATCATTGCACATCTCGGTACACCGCCAGAGTCATTCATATAGATTCATATCTTTGTTCTAGTATCGAGTTGTATTTCTTGAGTTAAGTAAATAAAAGTGTGATGCTCATCATTATTAGAGCATTGTCCCATGTGAGGAAACGATGATGGCGATTATTATTCCCCCACAAGTCGGGATGAGACTCCGAATGAAAATAAAGAAAGAGTCCAAAGAGCCCCCCTCCCAAAGAAAAGAGACCAAAGAGCCCCCCAAAAAAGAGAAAATAAAAAAATGAGAGAAAAAGAGAGAAGGGACAATGTTACTATCCTTTTCCACACTTGTGCTTCAAAGTAGAACCATGTTCTTCATGATAGAGAATCTCCTATTTTGTCACTTTCATATATTACTAGTGGGAATTTTTCATTATAGAACTTGGCTTGTATATTGCAATGATGGGATTCGTCAAATGCCCGAGGTCTTCATGAGCAAGCAAGTTGGATGCACACCCACTTAGTTTTCTTTTGAGATTTCATACACTTATAGCTCTAGTGCATCCATTGCATGTAAATCCCTACTCCTTGCATTGACATCAATTGAGGAGCATCTCCATAGCCCGTTGATTAGCCTCATCAATGTGAGACTTTCTCCTTTTTTGTCTTCTCCACACAACCTCCAACGTCATATTCTATTCCACCCATAGTGTTATATCCATGGCTCATGCTTATGTATTGCGTGAGAGTTGAAAAAGCTGAAGCGCGTTAAAAAGTATGAACCAATTGCTTGGCTTGTCATTGGGGTTGTGCATGATAAATACTTTGTGTTAAGAAGATGGAGCATGACAAGACTATATGATTTTGTAGGGATAACTTTCTTTATCCATTATATTTTGAAAAGACATGAGTGCCTTTTAGTATGCTTGAAGTATTATTGTTTTTATGTCAATATTAAACTTTTGTTTTGAATCTTACGGATCTAAATATTCATGCCACATAAAGAATATTACATGATAAACATGTTAGGTAGCATTCCACATCAACTTTTTTATCATTTACCTACTTTAGGACGAGCAGGGATTAAGCTTGGGGATGCTTGATACGTCTCCAATGTATCTATAATTTTTTATTGTTCCATGCTATTATATTATCAATCTTGGATGTTTTATATGCATTATATATTATGCTATTTTATATCGTTTTTGGGACTAACCTATTAACCTAGTGCCAAGTGCCAGTTGCTATTTTTCCTTATTTTTGTCTTTACAGAAATCAATACCAAACGGAAGGAAACTATTTGACGATTTTTCTTGGACCACAAGGCACCCTAGAAGCTTCGGGAGGAGGCCATAAGAGCCACGACTCAACAACAAGCTTGGAGGGTGTGCCCTAGGGGGGCGCCCCCCAAGCTTGTGGGCCCCTGTGGCTCCTCTAGCCCTAATCTTCTTCTATAAATACCTAATTATTCCCCGTAGACCAGAGGGCACACCAAGAATACTTTTCCGCTGCCGTAAGTTCCAGAACCACGAGATCCCATCTGGAGGCCTTTTCCGATACCTTGCCAGAGGGGGAATCAACCACGGAGGGCTTCTACATCAACCTTGTTGCCCTTCCAATGATGTGTGAGTAGTTTACCACAGACCTACAGATCCATAGCTAGATGGCTTCTTCTCTCTCTTTGATCTTCAATACAATGTTCGCCGCGATGTTCTTGGAGATCTATTCGATGTCATCTAGTTTTGTAGTGCATTTGTTGAGATCCGATGAATTGTGGGTTTGTGATCAGATCATCTATGCATATTATTTAAGTCTTCTCTAAACTCTTTTATGCATGATAAAGATAGCTTTGTATTTCTGTCCGATATATTGATTTGGTTTGTCCAACTAGATTGATTTTTCTTTCCATGGGAGAGGTGCTTTGTATTGGGTTCAGTCTTGCGGTGCTCAATCCCAGTGATAGAAAGGGACATGGCACATATTTGTATTGTTGCCATTAAGGATAAAAAGATGGGGTTTGTTCATATTGATTGGATATATCCGTCTACATTATGTCATAATGCTTAAGGCATTACTCCGGTCATGTTAACTTAATACACTAGATGCATGCTGGATAGCGGTCGATGTGTGGAGTAATAGTAGTAGATGCAGGCATGAGTCGATCTACTTTTCACGGACGTGATGCCTATATTCATGATCATTGCCTTAGATATCGTCCAAAGTATTTACTTTTCTATCAATTGCTCAACATTAATTTGTTGACCCACCGTATGCTTTCTTTGAAGAGAGAAGCCTCTAGTGAAAACTATGGCCCCCGAGTCTGTTTTTATCATATTACTTTCAGATCTATTAAATCAAAAATACAAATATACCTTTCTGCAAATTATTTACTTCTATCTTATTTTGCAATTTTACTTATCTTTTATATCTATCACTATCAAATCTCATCATTTGCAAGTAATCATGAAGGGATTGACAACCCCTTTATCGCGTTGGGTGCAAGTACTTGTATGTTTGCGTACGTGCAACCATTGGTGACTTGTGTGTTCCTCCTGCTGGATTGATACCTTGTTTCTCAACTGAGGGAAATACTTATCTATACTTTGATGCATCACCCTTTCCTCTTCAAGAGAAAACCAACGCAAGCTCAAGAAGTAGCACCGTCCAGCAAGCCTACAAAGGAATCTCTCACTCCCGACGAAGAGCATCATTAAATTGGCGGTGAAGATGGGTTGATGATGACGACGGCGACGGATTCCACCATTCGGAGCCCCGAACAGACTCCAGATCGGCCCTTCCGATGAAGAACGAGAGGTGTCTGCGGCTCCGTATCGTAAAACGTGATGGATCCTTCTCTCTAGATTTTTTCTTAGCAAATAGGTATATATGGAGTTGGAGTTATCATAGTCGGAGGTCCAGGGGGCATAAGCTCCTTGGGCGCTCCCTGGGGGGTGGGCGCTGATGTCGCCTAAAATTGCGTCGGCATTTCCCCAAAGAGGACAGGATGATGTAGTACAACTATGGTAGGTATTTCCCTCACTTGTCAAACCAAGGTACAAATCTAGTAGGAGAACCAGGCAACACTATGTAAACCGTACCCGCACACAAAGACCAAATACTTTCAACCCGACACGTAAGAGGGGTTGTCAATCCCTCCATGGTAAAAAGATAAATAATTTGTGGTAGATTGGATAAATAGATTTCGGTAAAACGCGAAATAAAATAGGTAACAAAAAATTGCAGAAAGGTATTTTTGGGTTTTTCGAATAATAGATCTGAAAATAAAAGTGGCAAATAATAGATCGGAAAGCAAATGTGATAAAGAATAGACCCGGGGGCCATAGATTTCACTAGTGGCTTCTCTCGAGAAATACCACATGGTGGGTAAACAATTACTGTTGGGCAATTGATAGAAGATCAAATAATTATGACGATATCCAAGGCAACGATCAATATATAGGCATCACGCCCAAGATTAGTAGACTAAAACGATTCTCCATCTACTACTATTACTCCACACATCGACCGCTATCCAACATGCATCTAGTGTATTAAGTTCATGAAGAAATGGAGTAATGCAATAAGAACGATGGCATGATGTACACGATATCTATTCATGTAGGAATAGCCCCCATCTTGTTATCCTTATTAGCAACGATACATGCGTGCCTTGCTGCCCCTTGTGTCACTAGGAAAGGACACTTCAAGATCGAAACCATCACAAAGCACCTCTTCCCATGGCAAGAAAAACCGATCTAGTTGGCCTAACTAAACCAAAGATTCGAAGAAGAAATATGAGGATATAAATAATCACGCATATAAGAGATCAAACAAGACTGAAATAATATTCATGGAAAAAAATCTGATCATAAACTCAAACTACATAGGATCCCAACAAACACACCGCAAAAAGTCATTACATCAAATAGATATCCAAGAGACCATTGTATTGAGAATCAAAAGAGAGAGAAGAAGCCATCTAGCTACTGTCTACGGACCCATAGGTCTAAGGTGGACTACCCACACATCATCAGAGAGGCACCAATGAGGGTGATGAACCCCTCCGTGATGGTGTTAGATTGGATTCGTGGTTCTAGAACTTGCGGCGGCTGCAATTGCTTTTCATCAACTCCTCCAGGGTTTCTGGAATATTTGGGAATTTATAGGGCGAAGAGGGGGTGCAGAAGACCTCAATGGGCCGCACGATACATCTGGGCGCGCAGGGGCCTTTAGAATGCCTTGGTGTATCATGGGCCCCACGGGCCTCCTCCCATGTGCTTTCTTGGTCCCCAAGGTGTCTTTTGGTCCAAAAAAAATCTCCAAATAGTTTCGCTGCGTTTGGACTCCGTTTGGTACTGATATTCTATGAAGTAAACAACAAGCAAATAACAACAGCTGGCACTGAGCACTATGTCAATTGGTTAGTCCCAAAAAATGATATAAAGTTGCTATGAAATGATTGTAAAACATCCAAGAATGGTAATATCACAATATGGAACAATAAAAAAATTATAGATATGTTGTAGACGTATCAGCATCCCCAAGCTTAATTCTTGCTCGTCCCCGAGTAGGTAAATGATAACAGAATTTTTGACGTGGAATGCTGCCTAACATGTTCATCACATATTCTTTTCTTTTGTAGCATGGACATTTGGACTTTTATATGGTTTAAAGCAATAGTCTAGTTTTGACATGAAGATTTCAATACTCAAGCATATCAACAAGCAACCATGTCTTTCAAAATATCAACACTAAAGAAAGTTATGCCTAGCCCATCATGCTTAATCATTAAAACATTCATGAAACACACTCACATATTAGCTACATCCAAAGCTCAAGTATGATCATAGTGCTCCCTAGTTGGTGCTTTATAAGAGAAGATGGAGACTCAAAAAAAATTGCATAAAGTAAATAGATAGGCCCTTCGCAGAGGGAAGCAGAGATTTGTAGAGGTGCCAGAGCTTAAAGCTTAAATTGATAGATAAATTTTTTGAGAGGCATACTTTTCCCGTCAACGAAAATAGCCGAGTAATTCCCAACACTTTCCATGCTTGATACATCATAGGCGGTTCCCAAACATAAAATAAAGTGTATTCCTTTTTCCACCATACTTTCAGACTCCACGGCTAGCCGTATCCACGGGTACTGTCCATACCAACAGTTTCCAAGGAATTTATATTTGACAACATAAAGTAAAAAAATCATTTCGGGACTGGCATCCCTATTACCGCAGTACTCTCGTGCAATTACAAGTGAATAAACAGTCATCTTGAGAATACCACATCTAGCATGGAAAATATTGGCCACCCCTGCCGCTTAATGAGTGGTACGAGCACACAAAAAGGAAATTCATTTTAAAAATTTCGAGATGACACATACAAATTTACTTAGAACGGCACGGAAATAACACATATAGGTAGGTATGGTGGACTCATATGGCAAAACTGGGGTTAAGGATTTTGATTGCACAAGTAGTATTTCTAGTTAGTACAAATGAATGCTAGCAAATAGATTGAGAAGCAACCAACCAAGAAATAGATATTCACATAAACAAGCATTAAGCATAATTAACACGGAATAATGCACCACAAGTAGGATGTAATTTCATTGCATAACTATTGACTTTCGTGCTTGCATAGGGAATCACATACCTAAACACCAATATTCTTACTAAAGCATAATTACTCACCAACATGACTCATATATTACTATCATCATATCTCAAAACTATTACAAAGAATCAAGTTTATTTTGTCCAATGATGTTCATGATTTTTTTATTATATCCCTCTTGAATATCTATCACATTGGGACTAATTTCGTAGGGATAATTGGTTTTATGCCCCTAGTTGTGTCCCACTCGACAGGATTGCCCCTAATTTTGAAAAGCTAGTGGTTCTGTCCACCCACTTTGGTCTTCTTGTGCTTTTGCCCTTAGACCGTTTGACCGTCACTTTGAAAACTTCATAACTAATTCATACTAAATCAGAAAAATGCAAATAAGATACCAAAAAGTTTGGGAAAACATCATCTACATGTCAATGTCATTTGCATTCATGACAAAAGTGTTGGAAAGTGCCCATCCGGGTTTTAGCTCTTATAATAACACAATGAATAGTAAAATATAAAAAAATTAAAAATTTTCAAAAATAAATTTGATGGCAAGGAATGACAAAAGTTTTAAGTGCTTGCCAAGTTTTATCAGGGAATGACATTCGCGGAAGTCGTGGCAAAAAAACAATCAATACTCCAAAATAGTTTTTTTTGCCATGACTTCCACGAATGTCATTCCCTAATAAAACTTGGCAAGCACTTAAAACATTTGTCATTTTTTGTCACCAATTTTTTTATAGTTTTATTTTTTTAGATTTTACTGTTCATGGTGGTATGATAAGAGCTAAAACTCGGATGGGCACTTTCCAACACTTTTGTCATGAATGCAAATGACATTGAGATGTAGGTGATGTTTTCCCAAACATTTTGGTATCTTATTTGCATTTTTCTGATTTAGTATGAATTAGTTATGAAGTTTTCAAAGTGACGACCAAACGGTCGAAGGGCAAAAGCAAAAGATGACCAAAGTGGGTTGGACAGAACCGTTGGCTTTTGAAAATTAGGGGCAATCCTGTCGGGTGGGACACCACTAGGAGCATAAAACCAATTATCCCAATTTCATATGTTGCAATTGCTTTTGATAAGCTCAAAAAAATTTAAGTGAAGAACATGAGCATAAAAAAATTCATCTCTAAAAATAATATAAGTGAAGCATGAGACAATTTCTTAAAAAATTACTAACTCTCAAACAAATCTAAGTGAAGCATGAGAGCATGTCTTCAAAAATATTAAAGCAAACCGTGCTAAAAAATATATAAATGAAGCACTAGAGCAATTCCATAGCTCAAAAAATTTAACTGAAGTGTCGGATTATGGGTTCCGGCAAACCCTTGAGAGGTTCGAACTCTGAGATGCGCACGAAAAACACTCTCTCCCTAGCCCGCTCGCTAAACGATCCCACGGCCTAGCTCGACGAACCCAAAGAACAAGACACACAGGGGTTTATACTGGTTTGGGCCACCTTGCGGTGTAATACCCTACTCCAGTTTGTGGTGGATTGCCTCAAGGGGCTGAGGATGAACTAGTACAGTGGATGAACAACCTCAGGAGGTGAGGTGTTCTTGAGCCCGATGAGCTGGTGGGTGTGAGGATGATCTGAATGATCCCCATTGCTACGGTGGTGGCTAGGTCCTATTTATAGTGGCCTTGGTCCTCTTCCCAAATGTTTAGGCGAGAAGGGATCCTACAACGGCCAATTTTGAAGGGGGACAACTAGTACAAGATATCCTAACAAAAGTAGTCTTCGCCTTCCAAAGGCTCTGGTAGTGACGCTGCTGTGGGCTCCGCGATGACCTCCTTCCTTCCGTCCTACTGGTCTTGGTCTTGTTGCACCGATATGGAAACCTTTGCCTGATGCCTCGGGACCCCGCGCTTGTGCTTTTCTCCTTAGAACTAAAGAGGAAACTGGTACACTGTGCCCACTGGCGCCCGCCTGGCCTTGGTCGTCATGGCTCATGTCATGCGAGCCTCACGAGGTGCCCCTTGCATAGATATCTCCGCTCCTCAGGAGCCGGCCTAGTGAGGCTGCCCCCAGGGAGGTCTTGGTGCCGTCCACCTCGCGAGGCTTGGCTCCTCGCGAGGGTCTTGAGTTGTTGCTGCTGAAGCTGGACCGACCGAGCCGTTGACGGAGCCACGCTCGCGGGCCGCAGGCAGGCAAGTCTGGGTACCCCCGTTCCCAGGACACCAACAGTAGCCTTCGGGCTCAAGGCATGCTCGAACTTGGCTTCGAGGCAAATCCAAGGGGCAAGTGCGGAGCACCGTGGGGCCCAACCGCCTGCGACACTAGTTGACGCGTGGCGATTGATGGGACGTGGGCCCCTCCGCTTCCCCATGCTGCCTCGGCAACCGTTTGAATTGACGAGACCCTGCTGAATGCAGAAGAAAACCATCATTACCTGCGATCGTGGAGGCTGGCGGTTGGCCTCCTTCTAGGTATAAATGAGGGGAGGGGTAGAGCCCCCGTTGCTCATCCCTGCCTTCTCGCTGATTGTTCCTTATTCTTCCTCCTCGCCTCGCCATCTTGCTGCGACACTCAAGGCGCCGATAAGGAGATTCTCCGCCGCTGAGAAGGGGAAAACCCCCCGCGAGGAGCAGGTGTGAGGCTGGAGGTGTCGCGGCCTTGGTACGAGCGGCCGCCGCCTGGCTACCCACTCCCTTTGTACGTGCAAGCGCAGGGCTCCAGAGAAGGAGTCAATGCCCCGCGCCGCTCGCGTCACGACCGTGGTGGCCAAGCCATGGTTGCACGAGCCGCTGACCCACGAACCCATGCTTAGGGCTCCTCGCGCGAGTTGATATGGGCGGCGATGCCACCACACACGTGAATCAAGCTTCCGTGGTTCTTTGCCAAAGAGATGCTGCCACAGGGGCCGCTTGAGGTGTGGTTGCAGCACGCCGAATGCAACGCTCTGGACATGGGGGCGGAGGTCGAGGTCGTCTCCCTGGGGAAGATCTTCATGACCCATGGATGGGGCGAGGTTGGCCGCGCCTGCCGAGCGGAGGGGGCCCTTGCCATCCACTTTGAGTACGACAATGCCTCCACGCTGGTCTTCAAGGTCTTCGAGAAGGAAGGCCGCCGCCTGGAGTGCTGCCCTGGAAGAAACCGTCAAGAGGGCGCGGCAGCAGGTGCTGAGCCTACGCCTGGCCCTGCCGGTAGCTCCTCCAGCAGCGACGATGATTCCTGGGAGTCCAGCGGGTCTCCGGAGATGAGCGACGACAGCTACGTGCCACCAAGCTGCCGCCGAGGGAGTGCGGAAGCGGCGTCCGCCCGTCGTCGCCGTTGACCTGGATGGGGTTGGCGTCGGCCCCTCATGGCCCACTGTTGATGATGGCGTCGGCAGCGACGTCTGTAGTCAGGGTTTCTTGGGGTTTTTCCTTCTTTTGTTCCCTGCGAGGAATCGAGACGAACCCCGTGGGGGTGTGTAAAGAAACTGTAATGCTTTTTCTCCGATGTTTATTATTCCTACTATAAGATTTGTGGTTGCATATCTTGCTTTGGCACTGTCCCCCGTTTCGTCCTCGCGGTAGCTTAGCGCTCTACGCCGGCAGGTCCCAGTCCCCAGGCAGGCTTCAGCCATCGCTGGTATGCTAGGTCGCGATGCCGTGGTCAGGGCCAGGAGGTGAGTGGCCCAAGGTCCGGTAAGAGCTCCTGAGGCGCGATGCTCAAGAGGTCCCCTTTGGCATGCAAGTAGCGTCCCGACGGCAGAAAAGGAAGGCGGCATTGCCAAAGCAAGGTTGCCCAAACCAAAAATTCCAATTGTGACGTTATGCTAATGTGAATATGTGACTTATCTTTTCGAGCCCGAGGTGGTTCCTTGTGCGGCGTCCAATTTGCGTTTAAGCGACAGTGTTGCTAGGTGAGGCTCACGCCGGCTTCCCCCTTCCTTGCTCATCTAAATGCTCTGCGTCCTTGGGTCCCGACCCTCGAGTAGGCTCAGCCACCGCTGGTATGCCAGGTCGTGATGCCGTGGCCAAGGCCAGGGGGTGAGGGCTGGAGAGTCAGTAGGAGCTCCTGAGGCGCGATGCTCAGGAGCCCCCCCTTTAACACGCAAGAGAATCACGCGAAAGGAGGGCTGCCGGCGAGGCTACCCGCAACCAAGCTCCGGAGGTCCCTGCGGTTTAGTTCGAGGGGAGAATATAGCCTGTAATCGTGTTTTCTATCCTACCGCTGATCTTTCTACAAGAAGATGAAGGCACTCAGGATCTGTGAGGTGACGTGCGCGGGGCGGCTGTGAGCCAGAGCTCGATCTCTCAGGTTTGTCAGCACTGCAAGGACGGACCCGAGCACAAGTGCCATGCCAACATGTTTAGCCCATGTTGTGGGATGAGCGGGAGGCCGGTAAGCAACGCGGGAAGCCGCAAAGGGCAACAGGAAAGCCGGTGATAATCATAAAGTAATTCATGGGAGGAGGCAAGCTAGTCCAGATAAATGTAAGAACGATACATGTCGCAGGGACGGACCCACACGGCCTGGGGATAATGCAGCCCGAGGGACGCCCCCAATAGAGTGAGTTAACGACGCAAAAGGATACACGTCGCAGGGACAGGCCCATGTGACTTGGGTAATGCTGCCCGAGGGGCTCCCCCGACTGAATGAACCAGAAAGAGTCACCTGGTTCCATTGCTGGAGGGATGTTGAAGTAGCTGAAGATGCATGTTGAGGAATTTGCTCCTCACGAGTCGCCTGGGTCCTGAGCCTCGAGACGCTTTGGGGGCCCGGGAGGCTCATGAAGAACCGTCAACATCTCCGCCAGGACTGCGTGATGCCTGGCCTCCTGAGCCGCCAGAATGCACCGTAGATGGCGCTGGAAGGCGACAGCCTTGTTTGGCAGGCCGAATGGCATGCGAACATAGCTGTGAGGTGGACCCTCGGACCGACCAACGCGCGAAGGCCAGAAACGCTCCTGGGATGCGGCCCTGTTGAGCCCTGGGATGTTGACGCAGACGCGCAGCTCGTCGTCCTCGCCAGGACAAGGAGTTGCGCCAGGTGGTGGGCGGCGGTCGCCGTGCATGGCTCTCGCCTCTTGAAAGACCGATGTCACCTTGGTGATGAACTCCTGAGCACCAGGCACTCCATACCGTGTGCCATCATGAGGGAAGCGTGCGGTGAAGCATGCCTCCATATGGTGCCCGAGCGCCTCCCTCGTGACATTGGCTAAGTCAGTGGCCCTCCAAAAGAGAGCCCCCGAGCCCAGCCTGAGGAGGGCGTCGGGCGCGCCTTCCTATGCGAGGGAGGGAGGCACCCCATCCATGGGCACAAGTCCTGAGGTGGTGCCGCTAGAGACACCGCTCTCCGGAGGCTCTTGGCAGCACATCCACTTCTTCTTCTTGGGGACAGCCTCAGGAGGGTGGATGGCACCTTCGTTGTCTGGGTCTTCGGCCGCCGCAGCCTGGTAGGCGCTTGAGAGAGCACACCGCATCCTTCTCCTCGCAAGCGACTGTGATGACGCCGTAGCTCCCTGGCATCTTGAGGACATTGTAACCATGATGGGTCACTGCCATGAACTTGGCCAGGGCCAGATACCCAAGGATGGCGTTGTACCGAAGGCGAATATGGGTGACGTCCAAGTCGATGAGCTCGGTGTAGTAGTTGTCGCGGGTACAGAAGGTGACAGGGAGGCGGATTTGCCCTATCGGGGTGGTGGAGCCGTCGGTTACTCCCGAGAAGGGCTTTGTTGGCTGCAGTTGATCATATGGCACTTGAAGGGGGTCGAACGTCTCGACGCAGAGAAGATTGAGCCCCGCACCGCCGTTGATGAGGGTCTTGGTGACAAGGACATTGCTGAGAATGGGCGAGCAGAGCATCGGGAGGGCGCAGGCAGTTGCCATGCACTTGAGCTGGTCGGACGAGCTGAAGGTGATGGTGTACTTCGAGCCTGGGGAGGGCCACGTTCACCTCACGAGGGAACTGCTTGAAGATGCGTTGGGAGGCTGGGGCCTGAGCGCCACCGAAGATGCAGGCGATGGCACGAGGATCCTGAAAGCCCCTAGCCCCCTCGTCCTGGTGGTGGACATCGTTCCTCCTTGGTGGTGGTGGCCATGGAGGAAGGCCAGCATTGCCCTGAGGGCGGTCCTCACGAGGCTGGTCCCTCCAGACACCCTTGCAAGGTTGGTCCTGCCAGCGGTCCTCACGAGGTCGGTCACACCACTCCTGGCAGGGACCACGGTCATCCTAGCGCTCCCCACTTCTGCCTCCTTCGCGACCGTAGCCTCAGTCGTTGTGCTCGGGGCTTCGTCCGAAGCGTCCGTCGCAGGTGGCCCTGAGCTCCTGACAGTCGTTGGTGTTGTGGCTGTGTACATTGTGGAAGGCGCAGAATGGGAGGTTGGCCTTGGATAACTCTGAGTGGTCGCAGCCGCACTTCATCTCTGGTTCCGCCGCGAGCACGACAGCCCCCTTGCTCTTCACGTCCTTGGTCTTCGCCTTCTTGTCTTCTGGGTCGGCAGCTGGAAGCTCGAGGGAGGGAGAGGCGTCCCTCCTCAGCCCTCGCGCACATGGTCGCCATGTTGAACATCTCCAGAGCCGTGCACAGGTCCTCATGTATGGCGAGCTGCTCCTTCATCTTGACATCATGGACGCCATCGGAGAATGCTTAGATGATGGCCTCGTCCGTCATCTTGGGGATCTTGAGGCGAACGCCGTTGAAGCGCTGGATGCAATTCTGCAGGGTTTCCCCTTGTTGCTGCTTGACGTGCCATAGGTCAACAGCGGCAGGCGGGCGGTCGCGAGTGCCTCGGAAGTTGGCAATGAAGAGCTCATGCATCTCGCCCCACGAGGAGATCGATCCCGCAGGAAGGTTCAAGAGCCACGAGCGCATGCCGTCTTTGAGAGCCATGGGAAACCAGTTTGCCATGACCTTCTCGTCGCCGTTGGCCGCCTCGATGCTCAGCTCGTAGAGCTGCAAGAACTCAGCAGGGTCGGGGGTGCCGTCGTAGCATGGAGGCAGGTCGGGCTTGAACTTGCCAGGCCAGACAACACTGTGCAGCTCGGGGGTGAAGGCGCGGCAACCCACTGTGGTCACTCGAGCTCGTCGTGGAGGTGGAGCCTGGTCTTGGTACCCATGCGCCATCACCGCAGGCAGCGCGCGGTCTTGACGTGGTGGTGCTGTAAGTGCAGGAGCGTCTTCTTGCGGCCGCAGGATTTCCTGGTAGCTTCCTTCTTCACGCGCGGGCGCCCTGCACGGTGGGTCGCGCCGCGGGGCCGCGCGTCTTGGTGCGAGGGCGACGTCTTGATGTGGAGGTGGCGGAGGTGCTCCATGGGCTATGTCGCCCGATGCAGGAGGCTGACGAGGCAGTGAAAGGGATGGTGCAGGAGAGACCCCAACGACACTGACGAGCTCGGCGATGCGGTCTAGCCAGTCTTCATAAAGGTCATCGATGGGGCGGTAGCGCAGGAGCTCACGCGCCTCCGTGGGCCCGCGGCGAGCGTGGGACGACGAGTTGGCTGGAGTCAGTGATGGGGTGGCAGTGCGTCCATGCCGCCGCATGGAGGGGTGCAGCAACGAAGCCTGCTACTCGTTCCCCGCCGGGCCGGTGGCGGCGTTGGCAGCGGGTGATGGAGAGCGACGGGGAGGCCCGCTGACGGGCGCTGTCTAGGCGACGTGGGCGGTGAGAGCGGCTCGGCGCTCAGCACGGGCTCGACGAGCATCAGCCTTGGAAGCGGTGGAGCAGTGGTGCGTCGATCAACGGAAGAGAGGTTTTGGCGCATCCCTACCTAGCGCGCCAAATGTCAGATTACAAGTTCCGCTAAACCCTTGAGAGGTTCGAACTCTGGGGTGCACATGAAGAACACTCTCTCCCAAGCCCGCTCGCTAAACGATCCCATGGCCTAGCTCGACGAACCCAAAGAACAAGAAACACATGGGTTTATACTGGTTCCGGCCACCTTGCGGTGTAATACCCTACTCAAATTTGTGGTGGATTGCATCGAGGGGCTGAGGATGAACAACATCCGTCCTGCCGTCTTGCTAGTCTTGGTCCTGTTGCACCGCTACGTAAACCTTTGCCTAATGCCTCGGGACCTCGTGCCTGCGCTTGTCTCCTTAGCACCAAAGAGGAAACTGGTACACTGCGCCCGCTGGCGCCTGCCAGGCCTTGGTCGTCATGGCTCACGTCACCCGAACCTCGCGAGGTGCCCCTTGCATAGATATCTCCGCTCCTCTGGAGCCGGCCTAGTGAGGCTACCCCCAGGAAGGTCTTGGTGTGGTCCGTCTCGCGAGGCTTGGCCCCTTGCGGGGGTCTTGAGTTGTTGCTGCTGAAGCTGGGCCGTACCGGGCCGTTGACGGAGCCACGCTCGCGGGCCATGGGCAGGCAAGTCTGGGTACGCCCGTTCCCAGGACACTTACATGAAGCACTAGAGAAATTCATAGTATAATTTTGGATCTCTCAAACAGTGTGTCCAGCAAGGATAGATGACTCAAACTAAAAAGCAAAACAACCAAAGAATCATATAATACAAGACGCTCCAAGCAAAACTCATGATATGTGATGAATAAAAATATAGCTCCATGTAAAATTACCGATGGTTGTTAGAAGAAAGAGGGTATGCCTTCCAGGGCATCCCCAAGCTTTATTGCTTGGTTCTCCTTGAATATTAACTTGGGGTGCCGTGGGCATCCCCAAGCTTAGGCTCCTTTCACTCCTTATTCATTCATCCACCGTGATCTCACCCAGAACTTGGAAAGTTTAACCACATAAAACTTAACAAAACCGTCGTGAGATCCATTAGCATAATAAAGCAAATCACCACTCTAAGTAATTTTGCAAACCCATTCATATTTTATTATTGCATTATATCTAATGTATTCCAACTTTACCATGGTTTATACCCCCTGATACAATCCATAGATTCGCCAAAATAAGCACACAACGCAACGAAAATAGAATATGTCAAAAACAGATCAGTCTGTAGTAATCTGAACTTTGACCATACTTATGCAACTTTAAAAATTCTGAAAATTAGGATGATGTACACAACTTATATATAAATCTTGCAAAAAATTCAGAATCTTTCATCACTTCTGTGATTTTTGAAAATTGTTTTACTGGACGCAAAAGTTTATGTTTTCCAACAAGATCAAATCAACTATCACCAAACATAACCCCGAAGGCTCTACTTGGCACAAACACAAATTGAAACATAAAAACACAATCATAACAGTATAATAATTGTGCAAACACTCTAAAACAGAAACAGAAGGCAAACTTTTATTCAATGGGTTGCCTCCCAACAAGCGCTATCGTTTTATGCCCCTCGCTAGGCATAATGCATAGATTCAAGCATTGTCATATTTGGTTTACAATTCCTCAATCACACAACCGATATTATTCAAAGATTTAGCATGCATATTTTCGATAATAATTCTTCTAGGAATAAGATTGAAGAATTCATTCTTGCAAGTAGGGTCTCTTACAACTTCAACAAAGTCAGGGTGAATACTAATCATTTTAGATCTTTTTGTTATTATTAGAAGTTGCACTCTTGTTCTTAGTGACTTGAGTAGTCTTGCCAATTTTTATGGGAGTTTTCTCAATAGTTTGAGAAGAAGAAAAAGCCTAGCTTAAGTTGCTAAAAATTTCTTCCAACTTATCAATCTAAGAAGGGCTTTCTACAATTCTTTCATTAATTATGGTTTCCTTCTCCCTTAGAAATTTGAAATCATCGCCCGCTTTTGAACCCAATTTATTAGAAAGATTCTACATCTTTGTCTCCAAATTTTCAATTTGCTCTAAGGTGACCATCTTCTTTTGAATAGCGTCTAATCTTTGCATAACATGCTCAAGAGTTAAGATTGTTTCATTAATAATGATAGGTGGTGCACTCACTAGATCTACCATGGCAATTAAAGCATCCAAAGATGGAGACATCAAGAAATTTCCACCGTTAATCGTATCAAGGATGAATCTATACCAAGTGGCAATGCCCACATAAAACTACGAAGAAGAATAACGGTAGATTGCTAACGAATAGATCTATTATGAGCATTACAAATCCTATACCAAGCATATTTTAGATTCTCCCCTCCCCTTTGTTCAAAATTAAGAACTTCGTTCTCAGGGGTACACGGAATAGAGGAAGAACTAGCCATAACGACAAACTAGGCAAACAAGAACCAAACAAAGATAGATCCGACGAGAAAACGGTGAACGAAAAAGAAGGCAAATAAAAAGGCAAATTTTCGTGAAGTTGGGGAGATGAAAACGAGAGGCAAATGGCAAATAATTTAAATTGCAAGGAGATTATATTTGTGATTAGGAACCTGATATATGTTGATGATGTCTCCCTGGCAACGGCGCCAGAAATTATTTTTGGTGTCACTTGAAACTGCGTGGTATTTCCCCAAAGAGGAAGGGGTGATGCAGTACAACTACGGCAGGTATTTCCCTCAGTTGTGAAACCAAGGTATCAATCCAGTAGGAAAACCAAGCAACACTATGTAAACGGTACCTGCACACAATGAACAAATACTTGCAACCCGACGCGTAAGAGGGGTTGTCAATCCCTCCACGGTAAAAAGATACATAAATTTGTGTTAGATTGGATAAATAGATAACGGTAAAACGCGAAATAAAATGGATAACAAAAAAATGCAGCAAGGTATTTTTGGGTTTTTGGAATAATAGATCTTAAAATAAAACTAGAAAATAATAGACCGGAAAACAAATATGATAAAGAATATACCCGGGGGCGTAGATTTCACTAGTGGTTTTCTCGAGAAATAGCACACGTTGGGTAAACAAATTACTGTTGGGCAATTGATAGAATATCAAATAATTATGACGATATCCAAGGCAATGATCAATATATAGGCATCACGTCCAAGATTAGTAGACCGAAACGATTCTCCATCTACTACTATTACTCCACACATCGGTCGCTATCCAACATGCATCTAGTGTATTGAGTTCATGGAGAAATGGAGTAATGCAATAGGAATGATGACATGATGTAGACAAGCTCTATTCATTTAGGAATAGCCCCCATCTTGTTATCCTTAATAGCAATGATACATGTGTGCCTTGCTGCCTCTTCTGTCACTGCGAAAGGACACCGCAAGATCGAACCCATCACAAAGCACCTCTTCCCATGGCAAGAAAAATCCATCTAGTTGGCCTAACTAAACCAAAGATTCGAACAAGAAATACGAGGCTATTAATAATCATGCATATAAGAGATCAAAGAAGACTCAAATAATATTCATGGATAAAAATCTGATCATAAACTCAAACTTCATAGGATCCCAACAAACAGATCCCAAGAAGTCATTACATCAAATATATCTCCAAGAGACCATTGTATTCAGAATCAAAAGAGAGACAAGAAGCCATCTAGCTACTGCTTACGGACCCGTAGGTCTATGGTGGACTACTCACGCATCATCAAAGAGGCACCAATGAGGATGATGAACCCCTCTGTGATGGCGTTAGATTGGATCTCGTGGTTCTGGAACTTGCGGCGGCTGGAATTGTTTTTCGTCGACTCCTCTAGGGTTTCTGGAAAATTTGGGGATTTATAGGGCGAAGAGGCGGTGCAGGAGACCTTGTGGGCCCCATGATACACTAGGGCGCACTAGGGGCCTCTGGAGCGCCTTGGTGTATCATGGGCCCCACGGGCCTCCTCCAAGGAGCTTTCTTGGTCCCCAAGGTGTCTTCTGGTCCAAAACAAATCTCCAACAAGTTCCGCTGTGTTTGGACTCCTTTTGGTACTGATATTCTGCGAAGGAAGAAACAAGCGAAAAATAGCAACTGGCACTAGGCACTATGTCAATAGGTTAGTCCCAAAAAATGATATAAAGTTGCTATAAAATGATTGTAAAACATCCATGAATTATAATATAATAGCATGGAATAATAAAAAATTATAGATACGTTGGAGACGTATCAGGCGTGCCCCGTAAGCTTGTGGCTCCTTTGTGGCCCCCGTCTGGTATATCTTTTCGCAAGTATTTTTTATATATTCCGTAAAATCTCCATAAATTTCCAGGACAATCCGAGAACTTTGATTTCTGCACAAAAAACAACACCATGAAAATTCTACTGAAAACAACGTCAGTCCGGGTTAGTTTCGTTCAAATCATGCAAATTAGAGTCCAAAAGAAGAGCAAAAGTGTTTGGAAAAGTAGATACGACAGAGACGTATCAAGGGCAAAGATCACCGACGGCAGGAAGCAGCATGAGGAGGCAACTGTCATGTTTAAGAGGACGATTGTCATGGTGAGGAAACTTATGGACGAGAATGCTAAGCTCTGCATCGAGCCTGAAAATGTTGGTGGAGGAATCTTTGGATGCTTTGAACCGACGTATTGAAGACGTGAAAGAGATCATCGCCTTTTGCTGCGAGAACTCCTGCGGCATGGACAAAATGACGAAGATGGCGGAGTAGATAGAGGTGAAGCAGAGAGCAGCGACCCAGATCGTTGTCTGTGTCTTCCTTCTTCTTTTGCCCCTGTGTCTTTCGAGCGTTGCCGCATGTGGCATCTTTAATTATCTTCCTGAATATGTAAGACATATTATTCATTGCAATTGTCATCATATATATCAGTCTTGTTATGTCTCAGTTGATGCTATGTCCTTGAGATCCTACATCAAGATCCATGCAAAATCTTCTTTCTAGATTTTCTTTTCTCTCTTAAATCTCAGTCGATTGAGACCTAGCTAAGACATTAAAACGGGGGCTCGGGCGTCTTTAATGGAGGAGTTGGAAGGGAGGTGGGCGAGGGATGGAGGTCAAAGGGTTCGCCTCCTGATAAGCCTACGCAGCAGTCTGCTTGCACACCTCCTGTCTACTGAAATACCTACCTAGCATGGCGCCTCCTACCCACTATAAATTGGGACGCTTGGTGGTGCTACTTCTTGATCTTGCGTTGATTTTTCCCTACAAGTGGAAAGGATGATGCAGCAAAGTAGAGATAAGAATTTCCCTCAGTTAAGAACCAAAGTATCAATTCAGTAGGAGGAACACACAAGTCACCAATAGATGCACCCGCACAAACTAACAAACACTTGCACACAACGCGAAAAAGGGGTTGTGAATCCCTTCACGGTCACTAGGAAGGGTGAGATCTGATAGGGATTGATATAAAAGATAAGTAAAAGTGTAAAATAAAGTAAATATAAATAAATTGCAGCAAGGTATTTTTGGGTTTTTGGTTTTATAGATCTGAATATGATAAAAATAGACCCCGGGGCCACAAGTTTCACTAGAGGCTTCTCTCTTGAAAGAAACATACGATGGGTAATCAAATTACCCTTGAGCAATTGATAGAAAAGCGCATTGTTATGAAGATATCTAAGGCAATGATCATGAATATAGGCATCATGTCCATGACAAGTAGACCGACTCCTGCCTGCATCTACTACTATTACTCCACACATCGACCACTATCCAACATGCATCTAGTGTATTAAGTTAACAAGAACAAATTAATGCCTTAAGCAAGATGACATGATGTAGAGGGATTGGTCCAATCCATAAGGTAAAAGCCCCCATCTTTTTATCCTTAATGGCAACAATACAAATACGTGCCTCGCTACCCCTACTTTCACTGGGTGAGGACACCGCAAGATTGAACCCATCACAAAGCACCTCTCCCGTTGCAAGAAAGATCAATCTAGTTGGCCAAACCAAATCAATTGATCGGAGAGAAATACAAAGCTATCTTAATCATCATAAAATAGTTCAGAGAACACTCAAATAATATTCATAGATAATCTGATCATAAACCCACAATTCATCGGATCTCAACAAACACACCACAAAAGAATATTACATCAAATAGATCTCCAAGAACATCGAGGAGAACATTGTATTGAAGACCAAACAGAGAGAAGAAGCCATCTAGCTACTAGCGATGGACCTGTAGGTCTATGGTAAACTACTCACACATCATCGGTAGGGCAGCAAGTTTGGTGTAGAAGCCCTCTATGTTCGAATCCCCTTCCGGCAGAGTGCCAGAAAAGGCCCTAAGATGGGATCTCGCGAGAACAAAAGCTTGCGGTAGCGGAAAGTATTTTTGCTCTGCTCCCGGTGTACGAGGAATATTTGGGTATTTATAGAGAAGGAATTAGGGTTAGGGGGGTCCCGAGGGGCCCACAAGCCTGGGGGGCACACCCTGTGAGCTTGTGGCTCTCTCGTGGCCCCTCTGGCCACCTGCCAAAGCTTCGTGGTTGTCTTATATATGGTCCAAGAAAAATCCTCAAAGAATTTCGTTCCGTTTGGTATTGATTCTCTGTAAAAGACAAAAACAAGGAAAAAACAACAACTGACACTGGGCACTAGGTTAATAGGTTAGTCCCAAAAATAATATGAAATACCATATTAATGCATATAAAACATCCAAGATGAATAATATATACGCGCGATAAAATAAATAAATAATAATTACAACAAGGTAAATAAACAAATAAGTAAATAGATCAAGTTGGCCAAACAAAACAGAAATATCGAAGAAGAAATACGAGGCTATATGCAATCATGCATATAAGAGATCAAAGAAGACTCAAATAACTTTCATGGATAAAGATAGATCTAATCATAAACTCAAAGTTCATCGGATCCCAACAAACACACTGCAAAAAGAGTTACATCATATGGATCTCCAAGAGACCATTGTATTGAGAATCAAAAGAGAGAGAGAGAGAAAGCCATCTAGCTACTAACTACGGACCCGTAGGCCTACCAAAGACTACTCACGCATCATCGGAGAGGCACCAATGGACATGATGAACCCCTCTGTGATGGTGTCTAGATTTGATCTGGTGGTTCTGGAACTTGCGGTTGCTGGAATTGATTTTCATCAACTCCCCTAGGGTTTCTGGAATATTGGGGTATTTATAGAGCAAAGAGGTGGTGCGGGAGGCCACCGAGGTGCGCATAACCCACCTGGGTGCGCCTGGTGGCCCAGGCGCGCCCTGGTGGGTCGTGCACCCCTCAGGGAACCCCTTGGGTGCTTCTCCGGCCCACTGGGTGTCTTATGGTCCATCAAAATTCCAAAAAAAGTTTTGCTGCATTTGGACTCCGTTTGGTATTGATTTCCTGCGATGTAAATGTTGGGGAACATAGCATGCAATTTCAAAAAAATTCCTACGACCACGCCAGATCTATCTAGGAGATGGATAGCAACAAGAGGGGGAGAGTGTGTCCACGTACCCTCATAGACCGAAAGCGGAAGCGTTAGGTTAACGTGGTTGATGTAGTCGAACGTCTTCGCGGTCCGACCGATCAAGTACCGAACGTACGCCACCTCCGCGTTCAGCGCACTTTCAGCTCGATGACGTCCCTCAAACTCTTGATCCAGCAAAGTGTCGAGGGAGAGTTTCTTCAGCACGACGGCGTGGTGACGGTGATGGTGATGTGATCCGTGCAGGGCTTCGCCTAACACTACTGCAGGATGCTGCTAACGTGACACTACGATCAGAGACCCTTCAACGAAACTGTGTGCGATGCATAATCGCAAACGGTGGTGTAGAAAACCCGTCAAAAAAGGTGCAAAACGTTTGCGATGGAGGATGCATCAAACACAGTTCAGATTTTAGTTGCGCGTGTGATTCAGGGCATACGGTTCAGTTCAATTAACCGATTTAGATGAGGAGGAACAAAAGAAACGGGCAGCCAGATGAAGGCGTGTGCGATGTAGAGCATACAGTTCACTCGGATGAACTGTTTGTGATTAGGAAACACAAAAGAAACATGCAGCCAGATGAAGGTGTGTGTGATATACAACATACGGTTCACTCGGATGAACTGTTTGTGATTAGGCAACACAAAAGAAACGGTCAGCCAGATCAAGGTGTGTGTGATTGAGGGCATACGCTTCAGAAGGATTAACTATTTGTGATTAGGCAACAGAACAGAAACGGGTAAGCCAGATCAAAGTGTCTGCGATTGATGGCATACACTTCACATGGATGAACTATTTGCGATTAGCCACAACAAACTGAAACAGTTAGATAGATCAACGTGTGCGCGCTAGATAGGCACACCCATTCTAATTAAAAGAAGCGTGCGCGACGGTAATAACGAGCGCGCACGGTTGTTGGAACAAGATGTGTGCTGGCATTGCCTATTGCGGTGCACCCTATGGTGCAAACGCCACGTACGCGGCCGAGAAGGCGTACGTGCCCACGTTACGCCTTCCGGGAATAGTGCCACACTTATAACCGTCAGTAAATTTTGAGCATGCGTTCCGTCACAATTTTTTTAGAAGAACAGGGAGGCCGCGTCCCGTCACATTCCAAATTGCAAACCTGTTCACACCAATCAAAACCTAAACGGTTTCCCACTTAGGAGCGTATTACTACGCGGTTATAAATACTACTACTCCAAGATGACTGCACATTCCTCCTCAAATCCTCATCCACAAAAAGTCGAAAACAAACAAGTCATTCATCATCGTTCCCTTGCGTCTGCCATGGCCAGCGTGAGTTCTGGGTCGAGAGATTGCCACCAGGGAGAGGCGAGCCTGGAAGCGGAAGCACGAGAGATGTCCCGCCTCGCTGCGAAAGCAGCCAACATGTCCTGCCGCACGGCCGTAGCAGCAGAGAGGTCCCGCCGTGCTGCCAAAGTAGCACGGAGGACCCGCCGCGCCGTCGATGCAGCAGACTGGTCCGGCCGCGTCGCGGAAGCAGAAGAGATGTCCCGCCGCGCCGCGAATGCAGCAGAGATGTCCTCCCGCATCACGGTGGCCTGGAATAATGTCTCGCGGGAAGGTGAGGACTCTTATAGGCGCATGCGTGCCCTCGTCCTTAGGCAGATGGATCAGATCTCCAGGTGGGCGAGGTTGCAGGATGACCTGAAAGCCTCGTTTGAACAGTCTACCAATGTCATCCGACAACTAAATGAGAGCAATGCGAAGCTTCGAGCCGAGCGCGACCTACTGAGGGCAAAGATCGTCGGAAGTGCGGAGCAGCAGTTGAAGACCACTTCGTTGTTGAAGAGGACCGGCATCATCGTCGAGAAACTTTTGGATGAGAATGCCATGCTGCGCATCGAGCGCAGAAGGCTGTTGGAGGAATCCATGGATGCTCTCAAGAAGCATCTTGACGACAAGAAAGAGCTCGTCGCCGCTCGCCGTGGAGACTAGTTCCCGCGGCCTGCAGCAACGCATCAAGAAAGTAGAGATCAGTGAGCCAGATCATTGTCTTCCTTCTTCTTTTGCCCTTGTGTATTTCAGGCGTTGCCGCATGAGGCTTTTTTAATTATGTTTCTAATTATGTAAGACAATTATTATCCACTGTCATCGTCCTTATATTCATCATTCTTGCTATAAGTCGCAGTCGATGCTATATAGGTCCGTCGAATCTTACATCAAGATCCGTGCAAAACTTTCTTTTCATATTTTCATTTCTCTCTCTTAAATCTCAGTCCAGTGAGACATATAGCCACGCCGTAGAACAGGTGCTCGGGCGCCATTAATGGAGACGTTGGGAGGGAGGTGCGGGGTGGGTAGCGGTCAAAGGGCTCTCCTCCCGATGAGCACGTGCAGGGGTCTGATCGCATGCCTCCCGTACTCAAATAGCTACCACACACGACACCTCCTAGCCAATAAAAAAAGGGGACATGTTGCCGCACGTAATTGGTAAGTCGAACGCCCACGGTTTCAATAATACTTGTGTTTCTGATTTGTAACGTGACAACACTTTTTCCAAAATGACTTTGTTGATTGTTAATGTGTGCGCCTTTGCAAATCGGACAAAAAAATTAGCACAACATGTTGGTGCCATGTCAGGAGACCATGCCAAGTTTCATGATTTTCAGGCGTGTTTTGGAATTACATAAATAAAAAAACCAAGTTTCTCAATTTTGTCGGCCGAGCCACGACGACCAGATGTTTGAATTTCACTCCCATCTCTTGCATGGGACCTAGAAATTCACCCAAGGACACACATGTGATTTTTCAAACAACTTTGGTGCACTGGAGCCTGTGCTTGTAGTTCAAATTTGAATTATGCATATTAAATGCCCGGAAACTCAATTAATGTATAAAAAGGCCAAACGAACCCGGAATAATTCCAAATTTTAGCACGATACTTCTATTTGGTCTAATCTGGCTGTGTAAAAAAATTAAGGCGGGAGAAGGCAGTGTACGTATGTCGTTTCGCACACGGAGGTGACACGTTCCCTCTCGGAACCACGAGCCTTCTTGAGGGAAGCTCCGGTGTGCAAGAAGCTTACACCAAAGCTTCTCCCAATTCAGCCAAAAAAATTACCGCAACATGTTGGCGCCATGTTATGACACCATGCCAAGTTTCATTATTTTCAGGCATGTTTTGGAACTACAGGAATTAAAAACCAAGTCTCTCAATCTTTCCGGCCGAGCCACAATGCCCAGATGTTTGAATTTCACTCCCATCTCTAGCATGGGACCTAGAAATTCACCCAAGGACACACATGTGATTTTTAAAACAACTTTGGTGCACTGGAGCCTGTGCTTGTAGTTAAAATTTGAATTATGCACATTAAATGCCCAGAAACTCAATTAATGTATAAAAAGGCCAAATGAACCCGGAATAATTCCAAAATTTAGCACGGTACTTCTATTTGGTCTAATCTGGCTGTGTAAATAAATTAAGGTGGGGGAAGGCAGTGTACGTATGTCGTTTCACACACGGAGGTGACACGTTGCCTTTCGGAACCACGAGCCTTCTTGAGGGAAGCTCCGGTTTGCAAGAAGCTTACACCAAAGCTTGTCCCAATTCGGCCAAAAAGTTACCGCATCATGTTGGTGCCATGTCATGACACCATGCCAAGTTTCATGATTTTCAAGCGTGTTTGGAATTACAGGAATTAAAAAACCAAGTTTCTCAATCTGTCCAGCCGAGCCACGACGCCTAGATGTTTGAATTTCACTCCCATCTCTTGCATGGGACCTAGAAATTCACCCAAGGACACACATGTGATTTTTCAAACAACTTTGGTGCACTGGAGCACGTGCTTGTAGTTCAAATTAGAATTATGCACATTAAATGCGCAGAAACTCAATTAATGTATAAAAAAGGCCAAACAAAACCGAAATAATTCCAAAATTTAGCACGATACTTCTATTTGGTCTAATCTGTCTGTGTACAAAAATTAAGGCGGGAGAAGGCAGTGTATGTATGTCGTTTCGCACACGGAGGTGACACGTTCCCTCTCGGAACCACGAGCCTTCTTGAGGGAAGCTCCGATTTGCAAGAAGCTTACACCAAAGCTTGTCCCAATTCGGCCAAAGAATTTACCGCAGCATGTTGGTGCCTTGTCATGACACCATGCCAAGTTTCATGATTTTCAGGCATGTTATGGATTTACAAGAATTAAAAAACCAAGTTTCTCAATCTTCCCGGCCGAACCACGACGCCCAGATGTTTGAATTTCACTCCCATCTCTTGCACGGGTCCTAGAAATTCACCCAAGGACACACATGTGATTTTTCAAACAACTTTGGTGCACTAGAGCATGTGCTTGTAGTTCAAATTTGAATTATGTATATTGAATGCGCAGAAACTCAATTAATGTATAAAAAAGGCCAAACGAACATGGAATGCATCCAAAATTTAGCACGACACTTCTATTTGGTCTAATCTGCCAGTGTACAAAAATTAAGGCGGGAGAAGGTAGTGTATGTGTTTCGCACACGGAGGTGACATGTTCCCTCTCGGAACGAGGAGCCTTCTTGAGGGAAGCTCCAGTTTGCAAGAAGCTTACACCAAAGCTTGTCCCAATTCGGCCAAAAAAATTACCGCAACATTTTGGTTCCATGTCATGACACCATGCCAAGTTCCATGATTTTCAAGCGTGTTTTGGATTTACAGGAATTAAAAAACCAAGTTTCTCAATCTTTCCGGTCGAGCCATGATGCCCAGATGTTTGAATTTCACTCCCATCTCTTGCATGGGACCCAGAAATTCACCCAAGGAACACGTGTGATTTTTGAAACAACTTTGGTGCACTGGAGCATGTGCTTGTAGTTCAAATTTGAATTATGCACATTAAGTGCCCAGAAACACAATTAATGTATAAAAAAGGCAAAACGAACACGGAATAATTTTAAAAATTTACCACGATACTTCTATTTGGTCTAATCTACCAGTGTACAAAAATTAAGGCGGGAGAAGGCAGTGTACGTATGTCGTTTCGCACACGGAGGTGACACGTTCCCTCTCGGAACCACGAGCCTTCTTGAGGGAAGCTCTGGTTTACAAGAAGCTTACACCAAAGCTTGTCCCAATTCGGCCAAAAAAATTACAGCAGAATGTTGGTGCCATGTCATGACACCATGCCAAGTTTCATGATTTTCAGGCGTTTTTTGGATTTATAGGAATTAAAAAACAAAGTTTCCCAATTTCTCCGGCCAAGCCACGACGCCAGATGTTTGAATTTCACTCCCATCTCTTGCATGGGACCTAGAAATTAACCCAAGGACACACATGTGATTTTTCAAAAAACTTTGGTGCATTGGAACATGTGCTTGTAGTTCAAATTTGAATTATGGACATTAAATGCCCAGAAACTCAATTAATGTATAGCCAAACGAACACGGAATAATTCCAAAATTTAGCAAGATACTTCTATTTAATTCCTATTTGGTACAAAAATTAAGGCGAGAGAAGGCAGTGTATGTATGTCGTTCCGCACACGAAGGTGATACGTTCTCTCTCGGAACCAGAGCCTTTTTGAGGGAAGATCTGGTTTGCAAGAAGCTTAGACCAAAGCTTGTCCCAATTCGGCCAAAAAATTTACTGCAACACGTTGGTGCCATGTCATGACACCATGCCAAGTTTCATGATTTTCAGCCGTGTTTTGGATTTACAGGAATTAAAAAACCAAGTTTCTCAATTATTTCGACCGAGCCACGACGCCCAGATGTTTGAATTTTTTTCCCATTTCTTGCATGGGACCTATAAATTCACCCAAAGACACACATGTAATTTTTCAGCAAACTTTGGTGCATTGGAGCATGTGCTTGTAGTTCAAATTTGAATTATGCACATTAAATGCCCAAAAACTCAAGTAATGCATAAAAATGCCAAACGAACCCGGAATAATTCCAAATTTAAACACAACACACATGTACTAGTTGCATGTTCACTATACGTAAATGTTCTAGCAATTCAAACACCATCCTTTCCCTCGGTAACACCATTTTGTCTTTCCAAACATAATGAAAAAATCAGGTATACCACACATAGTTTACTAGAAAGAATTGTGTGGGATGCGATATAAAATATCTTGGCGCACTGTGTTGTCTCGCTTACGCAGGAAGCTTCATCGTCTACAGTCCACCGCCCCCGCTTGAACCACACTTGCGCGCCAGTTTCTCGCGGCACCGAGTGAATTTATTTTGCCATCACGGAGATATCTATCTCCCCGCCACCTCCCTTGTACCAAAAGCCACATTTCCACTGTTCCTCCTTGCTTTCCAAGTTCAAACCTTCACTGCTGCTAACTAGCAGCTCAGCTTCCTCGCCGGCGACCCTTCTTCTTGTAGCGCCTCCTCCTCGCCGGCTACCCTTCTTCTTGCAGCACTGCTCCTCACCGGCGACCCTTCTTCTTGCAGCGCCGCCTCCTCGCCGGCTACCCTTCTTCTTGCTGCGCGGCTCCTCGCCGCAGACCCTTCTTCTTACTGTGCGACCTCCTCACCGACAACCCTTCTTCTTGCTCCGCGGCCTCGTCGATATGGTCAGGTAATCCACACCCCACCCACACCATCCTCCTCCTTTCCCGTCCCACATGCCCCGACTGACGGAGCGCCCACAGCCATTTTACACGCAGTATAATGTGGAGCTGAGTAGCATGCGGCCGCACGCACGAACGAGGTTGCTATGGCTGCCATGCGTGTCGACCGCCAGATCTTGGAGGAGCACCTTGTTTTCGAGGCCACCATCGACACCGCCACGCGGTTGTCTACTTTAAAATAGAGTTCGTGATGTTTTCTTGAGGCCACTGCCAGTGCCTTCTAGTGATTTTTCCTCTGTAATGTTAATATGCAATCTGATGTTCAGTTAACAGTTTGGTCCTCTTAAATGTAATGTTCAGTTAACACTTTGGTCCAACAATTGCTACCTTTCGTAGTACTGTTCTCAAGCATTCTTTGTTTTGTTAACTGTCTTATCTTCTAGTACATGTTTCTATTCTGCAATGTCGTGCTCAGTTAACTATTTTGGTTCATTTGGTCTGCTGTCCATTTAACTGTTTGGTTCAGCTCTGCAATTTGATTTTCATTTGCTGTGGGTACAATTTTGTATTGTTATGCATGTGACACCAATCGAATTTGGCTATACTCAATACATATTCTATTGATAGTATGGCAACTCTCAGTTAACCAGATCAAGATGTTCCTTATGTGTGTTTGCAGGGAAACAATGGGAGACACTGCGGTTTACAATCGAGGTTTTTCAAGCAGGGTCCTTTGGCTAATAGCACATTATTGTGCTGTAGCAGGAATCATTCTAATATTTAGGTTTCTTACAATTTGGTTTTGCACATGTAGGTCCTGCTGTCAGAAGCTTAGACCCACTGTTCGACCCATTTTGCATATGGGGAAATGAGATGTCCATGAATATCAGTCAAGTCAAGAAACTCAAAAAGATTGTTAGGATGAAGAAACTTGCGATGAATAACAGCAAGATCTTTGTTTGCACAATGAAGAAGACATCAGTCAACTATAGGATGGTACCAACTCTTTTACCTTGTTTTTACCCCTTGCGCCATTTCAAAATTTACAACATCGATTTATGGATAGCTTTGTTTTCAGTACTTTTCAAAGCAGTTCACTGATATTACCTCTCAAACCACCTGCATGGTCAAGAGGCGAGGATGGTATTCATTCAAAACCCACAGTACAATATTGAAGTCTTGCTGAAGAGGACGAAGGTTGGGTGGGCAATTATCCATAGCCGCTGGCCTACACTACAAGAAATATGTCAACTAGTGACCTTCTGTCAGTGACCCTGGAAGAATTGGTCATAGATCTATGACCATTTCAGACCAATTGGTCAAAAGCTGCTCGGGGGGCTCCAAACCCTAAACTATAACGACCATTTTGGTCAGAAAGGTCGTAATTTTCTTACACGAAAAGGTCATAAAGCAAACAGCGCTAGTCCAATGCCTTATTTCTAGTTGTTAACGACCAATATAGATGGTCATAGCCTTGTAAATTGTGGTGGGTTGCTATGACTAGGCGCCACCTCATCAGTTTTGCCTATGTGTCATGTCCATGTGGCAGTTTTTGCCCTAGGTTGTGAAGCAACCTATATTTCTGTCATTCCCAAGAAAATCTCATAAATTCTTTGGGTCATATCTTCGTAAAATATGTAAAAACCTTCCTTGCCTAGTTCAAAAATAATTCAAAATATTCATTTTCCTATTACATTCGAACAACAGTTTGTGAAGGAAGTACCACTTTGGCATGTCCAAATAGTATCCATTTTCTAAAGTGCTTTTCTATGCCCAAATAACCATCCTCCACCAAATGCTAGCTCAATCCATTCATTATTTTGAGCCGAGCTTCAACATTCGTATTTATGTCCAGTGTGGTAGTTTGCAAAGCAAGTACCACATAGGCTCCTCCCTTTGAGCTGAAAATTTGTGAAGACGGTCTTCTTAGTAACTGATCATCCTCAGCCAAAACTCACGCCCATTAGCCATGTGCATTTCCCGTACAGCAAATCAAACACTTGGCTGCTTATTCATGTTTGAGCATTGATCGGTCTCCTCGTGAGAATCTTATGTTGTGATTTTCTTCCTAGCACCTACCCGGGAGTGCCCAACCCACTAGACATACCTAGGCCGCCTGAACACAAGGCAACGCCACAACACACAGTGACCACTTGGCGGGCATGCGAGTTCTACGCTCTAGAGTTGGGAGCCCTCGGCCACCGCCCAAACCTCGACGATCGCCACCAAACCATGTATTTATGATTAAATAGGTACTTATGTAACTAGAAATGAATTTTGGAAAAATAAATAGCAAACTATGAGGCAGCTGCAGTTCAAATTTGACCCGCTCCAAATTGAATCATGGAAATTTGTCTTTTTCACGAGAGGTGGATCAAAACTTTTTGCACCCAACCATTTTGTCAATTGTGCATTAAATATGTCCTAGTACTTCATAAAATTGATTTGGTCCAATTTTGCAACAATTATTTGGTAGTTCCTTCACAAAAAACCTCCTTTTGGGCACTCGGAAAATGAAAAATGGTTTTTTCGTCCAAAGAAAATGAAAACTTCCTTAGGCAACATTGTTTAACATTCCAATATGCACCCTTGTGCACAATATGAGATCATTTGAACAAACTATGCCACGAATGTGGCCATAAGATTGATCATTTGGCTTGAAAGCCATGAATCTTCAAAGATGATAGCTCATTTCTGAGAACACTTTTTTAAAATAATTGCCGTATTACAAGTTTGTTATTTTTCCTGGGAACTTGGCCACATATAATGACACAATGCGCAGGTTTCCCAATTTTTTGATTTTTTTTGAATTTTTTATGCGCGTTTCAAAATGCTGTCAAAATGGCGGGAATGACCGTTCCTAGCTAGTGCTTGAATCTTGGAATTTTTTGGTGTTTCTCTGATTAAATAGGTACTTATGTAAGTAGAAATGAATTTTGGAAAAAATAAATAGCAAACTATGAGGCAGCTGCTGTTCAAATTTGACCCGCTTCCAGCTGAATCGGTGGAAATTTGTCTTTTTCACGAGAGGTGGATCAAAACTTTTTGCACCCAACCATTTTGTCAATTGTGCATTAAATATGTCCTAGTATTTTAGAAAATTGATTTGGTCCAATTTTGCAACAATTATTTGGTAGTTCCTTCACAAAAAACCTCCTTTTGGGCACTCGGAAAATGAAAAATGGTTTTTTCGTCCAAAGAAAATGAAAACTTCCTTAGGAAACATTTGTTTGCCATTCCAATATGCACCCTTGTGCACAATATGAGATCATTTGAACAAACTATGCCACGAATGTGGCCATAAGATTGATCATTTGGCTTGAAAGCCATGAATCTTCAGAGATGATAGCTCATTTCTGAGAACACTTTTTTAAAATAATTGCCGTATTACAAGTTTGTTATTTTTCCCGGGAACTTGGCCACATATAATGGCACAATGCGACGGTTTCCCGATTTTTTGACTTTTTTGAATTTTTTATGCCCGTTTCAAAATGCGGTCAAAACGGCGGGAATGACCGTTCCTAGCTAGTGGTTAAATCTTGGAATTTTTTTGGTGTTTCTCTGATTAAATAGGTACTTATGTAACTAGAAATGAATTTTGGAAAAAATAAATAGCAAACTATGAGGCAGCTGCAGTTCAAATTTGACCCGCTTCCAATTGAATCGGTGGAATTTGTCTTTTCACGAGAGGTGGATCAAAACTTTTTACACCCAACCATTTGGTCAATTGTGCATTAAATATGTCCTAGTATTTTAGAAAATTGATTTGGTACAATTTTGCAACAAATATATGGTAGGTCCTTCACAAAAAAACCTCATTTTGAGCACTTGAAAAATGATTAAAAATAGCTAGAAAGATCAGAAATGCATACAAATTGGTCCTTATCCATAAAATGTGGTCTAACTCTCGTGAAAATTTGTGTGATGCCCTTCTAGAAAATATTTTTGATAGCTGCTTCACAAAATCCCTCTATTTTCAACACTTGGAAACTATTTTAAATCACTGAATTTCAGAACCAATCAGAACTCGTCCCACGGATCGATGACATGGCGCCATCCGTCCATCCATCCATCTCTCCATTCCACATCCATCCATCCATCTATGTATAGAAAAAATAAATAAAAAAGAGATACCCCCACCCCCACCCGCAGCCCAAACCCCTCCTCCCTCGTCCCTCTCTCTTGGCAAGCACCCAAACCCTAACTCCACTCCTCTCCCCGATTCAGATGCACTCCTCGCAGCCGCCACCTCCCTCCCGCCCGCGCGCCACCACCCGCTCCTCCTCTCCTAGCAGATCGCGCTGCCACCTCCCTCCCCATCCCCTCCTGGATATCTCCCTCGGCGAGCCCCTCTTCTGCCCGCACACGCACAGCCTCGGCTCCTGCTCTTCCTGATTGAAGAGGGGGAGGAGAGCGAGAGGGGAAGCATGGTGGCCAGCGAGGGGAGCACAATGACGGGATCCGCGTCCTCCCGGTCGTGCTCAATTCGTGCCTGCTGCTGTTGGTGGTGTGCAGATCTGGCAGTCCGACCCCATGGAGACCGAGCAGGTCGTGCTACCGCTGCCTCCCTACCCTTGAGTCCAGCCGCCTCGTGATTGATGGTTGATGGTACGCCACCGCTCTGCCCCTCATATAAAGATCTTGTGATTTCCCTCTTTCGCACTGCATTTTGTGACGGCTCTGTAATTTGGGAAACAATTAGTCTGAATTTGTGTCGCTTGTTGTGACAGATGTAGTTGGCCGCTGCCGACGCCACGGAGCTTCCATGGCCTAGAAGGAAGGGGGAAGAAGAGACAGCGGGATGGAAGGAAGGAGGCCGCCGGGGAGTGGGGTGTTGTACTCGATGGAGATAGCTGACGCCCGGGTAACCCCATCCTCCAAGGTTACCCCTTCCTCTTCTCCTCTTGAGCGTCATCTCGTTCAGTTTCTTGGCCTGTTTGATCGATCCTGTAGTCCTCTCCTCCCATCCATGACTATGTTAGATTAATTTCGGATTTGCTCGGGTGATGTATGATGCCCATGACTATGTGTTTCATAGTCTGTTTGTGTAATACAAAGGTCTGCTCTGCCGCTCATAGTTCTACCTTACCATCGCTTTTAGATTAACTCTGTAAGTGGAAAACGACCACGGGTTATGGATGCGATCTTGTTTGTACCCTCGCCTCCCATCCATGGCAGCCTCTTTCTCCTAACACAATTAGTATTTGTCTATTATTTACAATTCTAGATGGCTTCTTGTGGCATTCTTTGTTGAATAAGGGACTGCCAATCTGTTATGGTTATTAAAATACCAGTATGTATTGTTATTAAAATACCAATTAGGAACAAGATTTAGTTGTCTGTTATGGTTGGCAAAGTCTGTCCAGTTTGCAAAGTCTCGTGTACATTCATGTTTTCATGCACAGTAGTAAGTTCTCACTAAGTATTGTATTTGCATCTGGATGCTAGCATTGTATTTCCATAGAGGAAAAAATGATGGTTCTGTGTTAGATCTTTCATACTGGATCAATACTGGCTCACCAGAATATATACACTACACACTCATTCTGGAAGTTCCTTTCAAGTGAAAACGAGTGCATATTTTTTTACAATGCACCATGGTTTCTTGTTTCATTGTGAAAGTAATGTCAATGGTGTTGCATAGTTCTGAATAAAAATGCAAATGGCTTGTGAATGTCAATGAACTTACAATATCGATCTCTTAGAGTTGTTTTGCAACCTAATACTGTTGTAAAATCCTTTCCTTAAGCTGCGGTTGATGTGGTGGTCTGCTGTTGTGGATGATGCATGCAGGAGCTGCTGGAGAACACGGAGAAGGACAGGGTCCGGAGGCTGATAGGCTCAAGCCTCCCGCGGAGCCATGATTTTCCCAGTTGATGGATCTGCTTCTTCCAGCCAAGCTTTAGTTATGTAATCCACATTATGTGTTCCACTAAAAATTGACTTTAGTTATGTAATCCACATTATGTATTCCTATTTACTATCTGCATACCTTTTATGCTTAAATTGATTTTTATATATGCTTGCTATGGGTTTCCATTCAAAGCTATAAGGTCATTAACTGCTATCTTATTCAATTTTTTTCTTCCCTGTATCTGTCAAGCTTAGTCATGTTTACACACAACTTCAGTAAATGGCATTGTATATGTTTTTCTTAGTAAATGCAATAAACACAAGCTATTCGGATTACTTAACTGAATTTGTTATATGCTGCAGTTTTAACTGAATTAAAGCACCTAAACTGTTAACTGAACATGTGCGCAGAATATGTTAACTTTCTGCAGTAAACATGTTATCTGAAATTCTGTAATGATGTTAACTGATGTGAGTTTGTGCACTTGATGTTTTATACTTGGAAGACAAATGAACTTGTTTTGGTTATACCTCTCCCTTTTAATTATGGGTGCTTTCCTTCTTTCAAATTATATATGTTCTGTTTTGAGCTATCTCTCTGCCTGGTAATAAAAGTATGTGCATTGGTTGATATTTGCTGCTATTGTTTCTGTGGCGAAGAAGAGCAAGGCCAATAAAGGCTCCAACAAGCCCAAGCGCCCCCTGAGCGCCGTCTTAGTCCTCATGTGAGCCCAGATTTGATTTGTTGTTG
Source organism: Aegilops longissima (assembly GCA_021605205.1). Taxonomy (NCBI): domain Eukaryota; kingdom Viridiplantae; phylum Streptophyta; class Magnoliopsida; order Poales; family Poaceae; genus Aegilops; species Aegilops longissima. Next base: position 375,391,965 of record CM038681.1, read on the forward strand.
TGGTTCGATTCACGCTATTTCTGTGGCGTGGACAATTGGAAAACTAGTAATGCAGCATGCTAGCTAGTGATTTTTTAGACATAATACTAGTGATTTTTCTTTCTTTCTTTCTTTCTGTTCTCTTCTCCGTGGCTGGATCAATCCGATGCGTTCCTGACTATTGTGTGCCTTAAAAAGCATGGCTGCAACCATTCCTAATTTTTGTTCGGTTTGGATTTGGATGCAGCAGGTGCTCTGCTCTTGCACACGGTGACCGGCGTGACGGCGACTATGTATGGCAGCGACCACAAGCTCATCGGTGAGCGGCTCCCTCTCCTACCCCTAGTTCTCTTTTCTAAGATGTTGTGTTCTATGCAGAAGATCTAATTGCTAGTACTTGGGCTCACTGTTGTTTATATTTGATTATTCTATTATTATGTATACTGAAAATGCTATAACGAATTTACTGCTCATATTCCTGTACAAAAGCCCTCGTGCGAATTAATGACATGCATCATTTCTGAACAAACAGGGAAGTTGAAGATTTCGCTAGGAGGCTCAATTCTGTTTGGCCTGAAAGAATGCATTTGGGTCAAGAAAGAAGAATTGAGTCGCAACTGATTGGTGGTAATGGTTCTCTGCAGAGATTTTCTGGTAATTTTTTCCATATAGAATAGTTGAAACTGCAGTGAGTAAGGAATTTAGCCCACTCTACTGAATCTTTTGGAAGAACAGAAGGTTTTACATACTAAAGGACAGTGTTTGGTTAGTCCAACGTAAAGTAGGAATTACCTCATTCTTGCACCAGCTCATTCCATAACCGGGTCAAGTGATAATTTTTATGTGCCCGCATGGTTCAATCACAGGTGAATGCCGTGCGGTAGTGAGTAAAGAATTTGCATTGCCCCATTAATTGAGTTTCTTTTATCTATTCAACACACTCCAACATGTTGGTTTAATCAAATCCTCTAGTAATGCCACAGCTTGTCATGGATGTCGCATTTCCTCTGTTTTTGGGGAATTTCGAGATGTACCATTCTATATTTTGGGAATTTCTTTGCCGTAAATTATTATAGCCAACTGTTTAGAATTGTTTTTGCGGGGAGCAAATCTGTATATGCAAAGTGTGTGTGTGTATCCAGTGAGCAAATCTGTAGTAATTATAGAGTATATTATCTTCTTTTTTTTATTGGCAATTTTCTGCTCTGTTCTCTTTTGACATATAGTTTGTTCTCTTTGAATGTGCGGATGGTACGATGTGGTGGTTATCTATTTTCGTTGCTGGAACCTGGATGTCATATGTTATGTGATTTGAGCCAAATGGCATATTGTAATCATTTTATTGCTGGTTTTTATGTACGATGTCATGAAGATGTACGTTTGAAATGTTTCTTTGATAGCAAAATTGTATTCCTGTGTACATGCTGCTTTGACAGCAAAATTATGAAAATTTCTCAACAATATATATGCGCAAAATTGTATTCCTGTGTCTTGTGCTGAAAAGGCTACAGCCAACTGATGATGACAAGCTGGGACCCATCGACTAGTGGACCCTTCTTTTGGAAAAAAAGAAAAACTAAATTGTTTTAGACAGAAAGGCCACAACCCAACAATAAAAGGCTGCAATATTGGGCTTGGCCCATGAACCCAACCAAAATTGATGACAAAAAAACACAAATAGGCTGAATTGTTGGGCTAGGCCCATGTAGAAAACCGAATTGGACCAGGCTGAATCTTGTGCCACATCAGCTTGCCACGCTGGATGCCTACATGGCCTGGGGAGGTTGCTAGTGACCAAAACGCCACAGTAGGAATATTTTGGTCGTAAACGTCAATGACCTTCTCACAGAGAAGGTCGCTATAGTCAGTTAACGACCCTCAGCTTTTGACCTTCTATTTTTGGTCAAAAAAAGGTCGCAAATGAAAAACAATGACCTTTCAGTGACCAATAGTCAAGGTCACAAGTTGACATATTTCTTGTAGTGCTAAAGTCGCTAGGACATTCAACATCACTGAAGGCTCAATATTTGCCTTTCGCTTCTGCAGTTTCCTAGATGAGATTCATCTGTATATTTACCGTGTATGATGCTACTTTCCAAAGGTTTTTTATGCTGCATGTGAAACTTGGTGCTGTTGTGTAATGGCGTAACTGAGTGCCAAAGCTATCTGATGTAATTCAATTATGAAATCCTGGTTGCTTTTATACGGATATGAAATAGCTGGCGTGTTTTATAAGAAATATCAGTTTGATTAGTACATGGATTATCAATAATAGGCTAATTACCCTGCTTATTGGGGTTTTCTATTGCAAGCGGTAACTCAGACAGCACCGTGGGCGATGAACTCAAACAACCCACACGGTTTCTAGAAAGTAGGCGTGTTCGATCAACTGACAATCACAAACGGCTTCCAGCAGCGAACTGTTTGTGTTAGGCCACCTTGCAAAAACGTTTCCACACAAAGAACTATGTGTGATATACATACCGATGGAAATGTTTTTCTAGGATTCACCGTGTGGGATGTACAAACTGATACATCTCCAACATATCTATAATTATTGATTGCTCCATGCTATTATATATTCAGTTTTGGATGTTTAATGGGCTTATTTATACACTTTTATATTATTTTTGGGACTAACCTATTAACCCAAGGCCCAGTGCAAATTGCTGTTTTTTTGCCTATTTTAGTATTTTGCCGAAAAGAAATATCAAACGGAGTCCAAACGGAATGAAACCTTCGGGAGAGTTATTTTTGGAACAAACGTGATCCAGAGAACTTGGAGTAGACGTCAAGTAATCAACGAGGAGGCCACGAAGCAGGGGGGCACACCTACCCCCCGTGCGCGCCCTCCACCCTCGTGGGCCCCTCGTGGCTCCACCGACCTACTTCTTCCTCCTATATATAACTACGTACCCCGAAACCATCGAGGAGCACCACGAAAACCTAATTCCACCGCCGCAACCTTCTGTACCCGTGAGATCCCATCTTGGGGCCTTTTCCGGCGCTCCGCCGGAGGGGCCATTGATCACGAGGGCTTCAACATCAACCATAGCCTCTCCGATGATGTGTGAGTAGTTTACCTCAGACCTTCGGGTCCATAGTTATAAGCTAGATGGCTTCTTCTCTCTCTTTGGATCTCAATACAAAGTTCTCCTCGATTCTCTTGGAGATCTATTCGATGTAATCTTATTTTGCGGTGTTTTTTTGAGATCCGATGAATTGTGGGTTTATCATCAAGATTATTTATGAACAATATTTGAATATTTTCTGAATTCTTTTATGTATGATTGGTTATCTTTGCAAGTCTCTTTGAATTATCAGTTTGGTTTGGCCTACTAGATTGATCTTTCTTGCAATGGGAGAAGTGCTTAGCTTTGGGTTCAATCTTGCGGTGCTCGATCCCAGTGACAGTAGGGGAAACGACACGTATTGTATTGTTGCCAAAAGATGGGGTTTATATCATATTGCATGAGTTTATCCCTCTACATCATGTCATCTTGCTTAAAGCGTTACTCCGTTCTTATGAACTTAATACTCTAGATGCATGCTGGATAGCGGTAGATGTGTGGAGTAATAGTAGTAGATGCAGGCAGGAGTCGGTCTGCTTGTCACGGACGTGATGCCTATATACATGATCATACCTAGATATTCTCATAATTATGCACTTTTCTATCAATTGCTCGACAGTAATTTGTTTACCCACCATAATACTTATGCTATCTTGCGAGAAGCCACTATGGAAACCTATGGCCCCGCGGGTCTATTCTCTATCATATTAATCTCCCGTCAACAAGCTATTTCTAGCACTGTTTATTTTGCTTTCTTTACTTTTAGTCTTTATCATAAAAATACCAAAAATATTATCTTATCATCTCTATCAGATCTCACTTTTGCAAGTGGCCGTGAAGGGATGGACAACCACTTTATCGCGTTGGTTGCAAGGTTCTTATTTGTTTGTGTAGGTACAAGGGACTTGCATGTGGCTTCCTACTGGATTGATACCTTGGTTCTCAAAAACTGAGGGAAATTCTTACGCTACTTTTCTGCATCACCCTTTCCTCTTCAAGGGAAAACCAATGCAGTGCTCAAGAGGTAGCAAGAAGGATTTCTGGCGCCGTTGCCGGGGAGGCTTACACCAAGTCAAGTAAAGATTTGACTCCCGCCAACGTGTGATTTCTGGCGCCATTGCCGGGGAGTCTACGCACAAGTCAAGACATACCATGTACCCATCACAAACTCTTATCCCTCGCATTACATTATTTGCCATTTGCCTCTCGTTTTCCTCTCCCCCACTTCACCCTTGCCGTTTTATTCACCCTCTCTTTCCGTTCGCCTCTTTTTCGCTTGCTTCTGGTTTCCTTGTGTGTTGGATTGCTTGCTTGTCACGATGGCTCAAGACAATACTAAATTGTGTGACTTTACCAATACCAACAACAATGATTTTCTTAGCACTCCGATTGGTCCTCTTACCAAAGCTGAATCTTGTGAAATTAATGCTGCTTTGTTGAATCTTGTCATGAAAGTTCAATTCGCCGGCCTTCCTAGTGAAGATGCCGCTACCCATCTAAATAGCTTTGTTGATTTGTGTGATATGCAAAAGAAGAAAGATGTGGATAATGATATTTTTAAATTGAAGCTATTTCCATTTTCTCTTAGAGATCACGCTAAAACTTGGTTTTCGTTTTAGCCTAAAAATAGCATTGATTCTTGGAATAAGTGCAAAGATGCTTTTATCTCTAAGTATTTTCCTCCCTCTAAGATCATTTCTCTTAGAAACGATATTTTGAATTTTAAGCAACTTGATCATGAACATGTTGCACAAGCTTGGGAGAGAATTAAATTAATGATACGTAATTGCCCTACACATGGTTTGAAATTGTGGATGATTATACAAAACTTCTATGCCGGATTGAATTTTGCTTCTAGAAATCTTTTAGATTCGGCCATGGGAGGCACTTTTATGGAAATCACTTTAGGAGAAGCTACCAAAGTCCTAGATAATATTATGGTTAACTATTCTCAATGGCACACTGAAAGATCTACTAGTAAAAAGGTGCATGCAATTGAAGAAATTAATGTTTTGAGTGGAAAGATGGATGAACTTATGAAATTTTTTTCTAATAAGAGTGTTTCTTCTGATCCCAATGATATGCCTTTGTCTACCTTGATTGAGAATAATAATGAATCTATGGATGTGAATTTTGTTGTAGGAATAATTTTGGTAACAACGCATATAGAGGAACTTTAATCCTAGGCCGTACCCTAGTAATTCCTCTAATAATTATGGTAATTCCTACAACAACTCTTATGGAAATTTTAATAAGATGCCCTCTGATTTTGAGACTAGTGTTAAAGAATTTATGATTTCTCAAAAGAATTTCAATGCTTTGCCTGAAGAAAAATTGCCTAAGATTGATGAGTTGGCTAGGAACATGGATATAATTTCTCTTGATGTTGATTCTTTGAAACTTAGGTCTATTCCAACTAAGCATGATATCAATGAGTCCCTCAAAGCCATGAGAATTTCCATTGATGAGTGCAAAGAAAGAACCGCTAGCATGCGTGCTAAGAAAGATTGCTTCGTGAAGGCGTGTTCTTCTAGTTTTTATGAGAATAAAGATGAAGATCTAAAATTTATTGATGTGTCCCCTATTATATCCTTATTTTGCAATATGAATCTTAATAACGATGGGATTGGAGATGAGTCAACTTTAGTTAGAAGGCATCCCAAAAATTCAGAGTTTCTAGATCTTGATGCAAAATTTGGCAAAAATGGGATTGAAGAGGTTAAAACTTTAGATAGCAATGAACCCTCTATCTTGGATTTCAAGGAATTTAATTTGGGATAATTGGTTTTATGCCCCTAGTTGTGTCCCACTCGACAGGATTGCCCCTAATTTTGAAAAGCCAGCGGTTCTTTCCATCCCAGTTTGGTCGTCTTGTGCTTTTGCCCTTTGACCGTTTGATTGTCACTTTGAAAACTTCATAACTAATTCATACTAAATCAGAAAAATGCAAATAAGATACCAAAATGTTTGGGACAATATCACCTACATGTCAATGTCATTTGCATTCATGACAAAAGTGTTGGAAAGTGCCCATCCAAGTTTTAGCTCTTATCATACCACCATGAACAGTAAAATTCAAAAATAAATTTGGTGGCAAAGAATGACAAATGTTTTAAGTGCTTGCCAAGTTTTATCAGGGAATGACATTCGTGGAAGTCGTGGCAAAAATAATCTATTTTGGAGTGTTGATTGTTTTTTTGCCATGACTTCCATGAATGTCATTCCATGATAAAACTTGGCAAGCACTTAAAACATTTGTCATTCTTTGCCACCAAATTTATTTTTGAAATTTTTGATTTTTTTAGATTTTACTGTTCATGGTGGTATGATAAGAGTTAAAACTCGGATGGGCACTTTCCAACACTTTTGTCATGAATGCAAATGACATTGACATGTAGGTGATGTTTTCCCAAACATTTTGGTATCTTATTTGCATTTTTCTGATTTAGTATGAATTAGTTATGAAGTTTTCAAAGTGACGGTCAAACGGTCAAAGGGCAAAAGCACAAGACAACCAAAGTGGGTTGGACAGAACCACTGGCTTTTGAAAATTAGGGGCAATCCTATCGAACGGGGCACAACTAGGGGCATAAAACCAATTATCCCATTTAATTATGACAATTGCTCTTTGATAGATTGTATTTCCTTGTTGCAATCCGTGCTAAATTATCTGCATGCTTATAGTCAAAATAAAGCTTTTACTAAACATATCGTTGATGCTTTAATGCAATCTTATGAAGAAAAACTTGAGTTGGAAGTTTCTATCCCTAGAAAACTTTATGATGACTGGGAACCTACTATTAAAATTAAAATTAAATATCATGAATGCTATGCTTTGTGTGATTTGGGTGCTAGTGTTTCCACAATTCCAAAAAACTTTGTGTGATTTGCTAGGTTTCCATGAATTTGATGACTGTTCTTTAAACTTGCACCTTGAGGATTCCACCATTAAGAAACCTATGGGAAGAATTAATGATGTTCTTATTGTTGCAAATAGGAATTATGTGCCCGTAGATTTCATTGTTGTTGATATAGATTGCAATCCTTCATGTCCTATTATTCTTGGTAGACCTTTCCTTAGAACGATTGGTGCAATTATTGATATGAAGGAAGGAAATATTATATTCCTATTTACATTAAGGAAAGGCATGGAACACTTTCCTAGAAATAAAATCAAATTAACTTATGAATCTATTATCAGAGCTACTTATGGATTGCCTACCAAAGATGGCAATACCTATATCTATCCTTGCTTTTATGCCTAGCTAGGGGCGTTAAACGATAGCGCTTGTTGGGAGGAAACCCAATTTTTTTTTTGCTTTTTGGTTCTGTTTAGGAATAAATAATCCATCTATCTTCTGTTTAGATGTGGTTTTGTGTTTTAATTAGTGTTTGTGCCAAGTAGAACCTTTGGGAAGACTTGGGGAAAGTCCTTGCGATCTTGCTGTAAAAAACAGAAACTTTAGCGCTCACGAGATTAGCTACAAATTTTTACTGGAGAGTGCTATTTAGTTGATTCTTTATAAAGATGATTAATAGATACATTCCTCACGTCCAGCAATTTATTTTATAATTTTTAGAGTTCCATAAGTTTGCGTTAGTTACAGATTACTACAGATTGTTCTGTTTTTGACAGACTCTGTTTTTGTGTGTTGTTTGCTTATTTTGATGAATCTATGGCTAGTAATGGAGCTTATGAACCATAGAAAAGTTGGAATACAGAAGGTTTAACACCAATATAAGTAAATAATGAGTTCATTACAGTACCTTGAACTGGTGTTTTTTTTCTTTCGCTAACGGAGCTAACGAGATTTTCTGTTAAGTTTTGTGTTGTGAAGTTTTCAAGTTTTGGGTAAAGATTTGATGGATTATGGAACAAGGAGTGGCAATAGCCTAAGCTTGGGGATTACCAAGGCACCCCAAGGTAAAATCTAAGGAAAACCCCAAATCCTAAGCTTGGGGATGCCCCGGAAGGCATCCCCTCTTTTGTCATCGTCCATCCGTAACTTTACTTAGAGCTATATTTTAATTCACCACATGATATGTGTTTTGCTTGGAGCGTCTTGTATTATTTGAGTCTTTGCTTTAGTGTTCACCACAATCATCCTTGCTGTACACACCTTTTGAGAGAGACACACATTATTCGGAATTTATTAGAATAGTCTATGTGCTTCACTTATATCTTTTGAGCTAAACAATTTTGCTCTAGTGCTTCACTTATATCTTTTAGAGCACAGTGGTGGTTATATTTTATAGAAATTATTGATCTCTCATGCTTCACTTATATTATTTTGAGAGTCCTTAGAACAACATGGTAATTTGCTTTGGTTATAAAATTAGTCCTAACATGATCGGCATCCAAGATAAAAACTATAAAGTGCATTGAATACTAAGAGAAGTTCGATACTTGATAATTGTTTTGAAACATGAAGATGGTGATATTTGAGTCATGCTAGTTGAGTAGTTGTGAATTTGAGAAAAACTTGTTCTAAAGTTTTTGATTCCCGTAGCATGCACGTATGGTGAACCGTTATGTGATGAAGTCGGAGCATGATTTATTTATTGATTGTCTTCCTTATGAGTGGCGGTCGGGGACGAGCGATGGTCTTTTCCTACCAATCTATCCCCCTAGGAGCATGCGCGTAGTACTTCGTTTTGATAACTAATAGATTTTTGCAATAAGTATGTGAGTTCTTTATGACTAATGTTGAGTCAATGGATTATATGCACTCTCATCCTTCCAACATTGCTAGCCTCTCTAATACCGTGCACCTTTCGCCGGTATCATATACCCACCATATACCTTCCTCAAAAAAGCCACCGTACCTACCTATTATGCCATTCCCATAGCCATTCCGAGATATATTGCCATGCAACTTACCACCGTTCCATTTATTATGACACGCTTCATCATTGTAATATTTCTTTGCATGATCATGTAGTTGACATCGTATTTGTGGCAATGCCACCTTCATAATTCTTTCATACATGTCACTCTTGATTCATTTCATATCCCGGTACACCGCCGGAGGCATTCACATAGAGTCATATTTTGTTCTAAGTATTGAGTTTGTAATTCTTGAGTTGTAAGTAAATAAAAGTGTGATGATCATTATTAGAGCATTGTCCCATGTGAGGAAAGGATGATGGAGACTATGATTCCCCCATAAGTCGGGATGAGACTCCGGATGAAGAAAAAAAAGAGAAAGAAAAGAGGCCAAAAAAAGAGAAAGAAGGCCCAAATAAAAGAAATAATGAGAGAAAAAGGGAGAAGGGACAATGTTACTATCCTTGTGCCACACTTGTGCTTCAAAGTAGCACCATGATCTTCATGATAGAGAGTCTCCTATGTTGTGACTTTGATATACTAGTGGGAATTTTACATTATAGAACTTGGTTTGTATATTCCAATGATGGGCTTCCTCAAAATGCCCTAGGTCTTCGTGAGAAAGCGAGTTGGATGCACAGCCACTTAGTTTCTTTTGTTGAGCTTTCATACACTTTTAGCTCTAGTGCATCCGTTGCATGGCAATCCCTACTCACTCACATTGATATCTATTGATGGGAATCTCCATAGCTCGTTGATACGCCTAGTTGATGTGAGACTATCTTCTCCTTTTTTGTCTTCTCCACAACCACCATTCTATTCCACCTATAGTGCTATGTCCATGGCTCACGCTCATATATTGCGTGAAGATCGAAAAAGTTTGAGAACATCAAAAGTATGAAACAATTGCTTGGCTTGTCATCGGGGTTGTGCATGATTTAAATACTTTGTGTGGTGAAGATAGAGCATAGCCATACTATATGATTTTGCAGGGATAACTTTTTGGCCATGTTATTTTGAGAAGACATGATTGCTTTGTTAGTATGCTTGAAGTATTATTATTTTCATGTTAATATTAAACTTTTATCTTGAATCTTTAGGATCTGAACATTCATGCCACAATAAAGAGAAATACATTGAAGAATATGCTAAGTAGCATTCCACATAAAAAATTCTATTTTTATCCTTTACCTACTCGAGGAAGAGCATGAATTAAGCTTGGGGATGCTTGATACGTCTCCAACGTATATATAATTTTTGATTGCTCCATGCTATTATATATTTTGTTTTGGATGTTTAATGGGCTTATTTATACACTTTTATATTATTTTTGGGACTAACCTATTAACCCAAGGCCCAGTGCAAATTGTTGTTTTTTTGCCTATTTCAGTGTTTCGCAGAAAAGGAATATCAAACGGAGTCCAAACGCAATGAAACCTTCGGGAGAGTTATTTTTTGGAACAAACATGATCCAGAGGACTTCGAGTGGACGTCAAGTAATCAACAAGGAGGCCATGAGGCAGGGGGTGCACCTACCCCCCTGGGCGCGCCCTCCACCCTTGTGGGCCCCTCGTGGCTCCACCGACATACTTCTTCCTCCTATATATACCTACTTACCCCGAAACCATCGAGGAGCACCACGAAAACCTAATTCCACCACCGCAACCTTCTGTACCCGTGAGATCCCATCTTGGGGCCTTTTTCGGGCGCTCTGCTGGAGGGGGCATTGATCAGGGAGGGCTTCTACATCAACACCATAGCCTCTCCGATGATGTGTGAGTAGTTTACCTCAGACCTTTGGGTCCATAGTTATTAGCTAGATGGCTTCTTCTCTCTCTTTGGATCTCAATACAAAGTTCTCCTCGATTATCTTGGGGATCTATTCGATGTAATCTTCTTTTGCGGTGTGTTTGTCGGGATCCGATGAATTGTGGGTTTATGATCAAGATTATCTATGAACAATATTTGAATCTTCTCCGAATTCTTTTATGTATGATTGAGTTATCTTTGCAAGTCTCTTCAAATTATCAGTTTGGTTTGGCCCCCCCCCTAGGGCGCGCCCGCTGCCTCGTGGGACCCCTGTTGCTCCACCGACGTACTCCTTCCTCCTATATATACCTACGTACCCCCAAACGATCATAACAAGAGCCAAAAACCTAATTCCACCACCGCAACTTCCTCTATCCACGAGATCCCATCTTGGGGCCTGTTCCGGAGCTCCGCCGGAGGGGGCATCCACCATGGAGGGCTTCTACATCAACACCATAGCCTCTCCGATGAAGTGTGAGTAGTTTACTTCAGACCTTCGGGTCCATAGCTAGTAGCTAGATGGCTTCTTCTCTCTTTTTGGATCTCAATACAATGTTCTCCCCCTCTCTCGTGGAGATCTATTCGATGTAATCTTATTTTTGCGGTGTGTTTGTTGAGACCGATGAATTGTGGTTTTATGATCCAGCTTATCTATGAATAGTATTTGAATCTTCTCTGAATTCTTTTATGTATGATTGAGTTATCTTTGCAAGTCTCTTTGAATTATCAGTTTGGTTTGGCCTACTGGATTGATCTATCTTGCAATGGGAGAAGTGATTAGCTTTGTGTTCAATCTTGCGGTGCTCGATCCCAGTGACAGTAGGGGAAACGACACGTATTGTATTGTTGCCATTGAGGATAAAAAGATGGGGTTTATATCATATTTCATGAGTTTATCTCTCTACATCATGTCATCTTGCTTAAAGCGTTACTCCGTTCTTATGAACTTAGTACTCTAGATGCATGTTGGATAGCGGTCGATGTGTGTAGTAATAGTAGTAGATGCAGGCAGGAGTCGGTCTACTTGTCACGGACGTGATGCCTATATACATGATCATACCTAGATATTCTCATAATTATGCACTTTTCTATCAATTGCTCGACAATAATTTGTTTACCCACCGTAATACTTATGCTATCTTGAGAGAAGCCACTAGTGAAACCTATGGCCCCCGGGTCTATTCTCTATCATATTAATCTCCCGTCAACAAGCTATTTCTGGAACCGTTTATTTTGCTTTCTTTACTTTTAGTCTTTATCATAAAAATACCAAAAATATTATCCTATAATCTATATCAGATCTCACTTTTGCAAGTGGCCGTGAAGGGATTGACAACCCCTTTATCGCATTGGTTGCAAGGTTCTTATTTGTTTGTGTAGGTACAAGGGACTTGCGTGTGGCCTCCTACTGGATTGATACCTTGGTTCTCAAAAACTGAGGGAAATACTTACGCTACTTTGCTGCATCACCCTTTCCTCTTCAAGGGAAAACCAACGCAGTGCTCAAGAGGTAGCACATACCTACGGAAATGATTTTCTGGGATTCACCGTGTGGGATGTACATACCTACGGAAATGATTTTGTGGGATTCACCGTGTGGGATGTACATCCTACGTAAATGATTTTCTCGGATTACTGTGTGGGATGTACATTTCTATGAAATGATTGGGTTTCGATGCGTCACCCGATCGCACAAGGCCCCAGCCTGGGTCCCAGGATGGACTATCCCCGACGATTTCTAGGTTGTGTGGGAATGACACCCTATCGCACACACTCACTTGGCGAGGATTCCAAATGCCGTCGCCGAAAGGGGTTAAAAACCGTTAGTTTAGCACGTCGCTGCACCAGTGTAAGCATTATGACAATATGACCGGAGGAGTAAACTGTGGAGGGGGCACCGCACACGGCTAAGAAACAATGGTTGTGCTTGGGGGTGCTCCTCTGCCCCCGTATATAAAGGAAGAGGGGAGAAGGTCGGCCCTAGGGGCACGCCCAAGTGGGGGGAAACTGACTAGAACTCCCAATCCTAGTCAGCCCCCTCCTTTCCTTTCTTTCGGAGGGGGAAAAGGGAATGAGAGAGAGAGGGAGAGGGAGAAGGAAAGGGGGCCGCGCCCCCTCCCCCTTGTCCATTTCAGACTCCCTTGGGGGGATAGGCACCCCTTGCGGGCCCCCTCTCTCTCCCCTATTGCCCATGTAGGCCCAATACTTCTCCGGGGTGTTGCGGTAACCCCTCGGTACTCCGATAAATATTCGAAACATCTTGAAACCATTCCGGTGTCTGACCATTGTCCAATATATCAATATTTACCTCTCGACTATTTCGACACTCCTCGTCATGTCCGTTATCTCATCCGGGACTCCGAACAATCTTTGATCACCAAAACACATAACTCATTATATAAATCTTCATCGAACGTTAAGCGTGCGGACCCTACGGGTTCAAGAACTATGTAGACATGACCGAGACACATCTCCGGTCAATAACCAACAACAGAAACTGGATGCTCATATTGGTTCCTACATATTCTACGAAGATCTTTACCGGTCAAACCGCAATGACAACATACGTCATTCCCTTGGTCGTCGGTATGTTACTTGCCCGAGATTCGATCGTCGGTATTCTCATACCTAGTTCAATCTCGTTACTCGCAAGTCTCTTTACTCGTTCGGTAATGCATCATCCCACAAATAACTCGTTAGTCACATTGCTTGCAAGGCTTATCATGATGTGCATTACCGAGAGGGCCCAGAGATACCTCTCCGATACTTGGAGTGTCAAATCATAATCTTGATCTATGCCAACCCAACAAACACCTTTGGAGACACCTGTAGAGCATCTTTATAAACACCCAGTTATGTTGTGACGTTTGATAGCACACAAGGTGTTCCTCCACTATTCGGGAGTTGCATAATCTCATAGTCAAAGAAATATGTATAGGTCATGAAGAAAGAAATAGCAATAAAACTTAACGATCATTATGCTAAGCTAACGGATGGGTCTTGTCCATCACATCATTCTCCTAATAATGTGATCCCATTCATCAAATGACAAGACATGTCTATGGTCAAGTAACTTAACCATCTTTGATTGACGAGCTAATCTAGTAGAGGCATATTAGGGACAGTTGTTTTGTGTATGTATTCACACATGTATCAAGTTTCCGGTTAATACAATTCTAGCATGAATAATAAATATTTATCATGATATAATGAAATATAAATGACAACTTTATTATTGCCTCTAGGGCATATTTCCTTCAGTCTCCCACTTGCACTAGAGTCAATAATCTAGATTACACTGTAATGATTCTAACACCCATGGAGTCTTGGTGCTGATCATGTTTGGCTCGTGAAAGAGGCTTTGTAGCGACCCGACCTCAGACGGTCAAGTCTCTGTGCTTAAGTGTCATCCCTGGATCGGTATGCTGACACACACAGTACTCGAGGATTTATAACAGAGGTAAATCACATGTATAAAGTAACGTAAATACTATTACCTCAATCCAAATAGCGGAAGTAACAAGGTTGTGGATTCCCATCAACACCAACGGCAAAGTTGAGTGTAGAAATCGTAACCCTAACGTATCACTTACTCGTCATAAGATATCCTGCAACATGAGAGGTTGCAGCCACAAATGTCTGGCAAATTCACACCATAGGATAATGATGAATAATAACTATCACTACATGCATATTTGGCTGGTGGAAAGCTCTATGGTTATAGTTTTCGCGAAAAGCCAATTTTTCCCTACTACAAAGGAATATATTTTATTTAACTACAAAGTTTGTTGATAAAATATTGAGAAGGTAAACCCCCTCTCAACCCCAATTAAAAGTAATCATTAACCCAACAAATTAATTTAAGTAATATGATGAGATACTTAAGATACTCCAAGTACTAGATACTCAAGATTGTCCATAACCGGGGACACGGCTAACCATGATTAGATTGTACACTCTGCAGATGTTTGTGCACTTTTCCCCACAAGACTCGATCGCCTCCGTTGGATTTCTCGCACTACATGATGTTTGAGAAACGGATAACCGAGACATAGTCTTTCAGAAACATTAACTCTTTACTCCGGGCAGACCATACCAAACCTACAAAACCCACTACCTACTGATCTACCTCTTCAAGAGCTTCACGTAACTTACTCAACTATGCTAGAGCCCATAATAGCTTGTGGCTGCACACGGAAGTTTCTAGCATGAATAATCTCAATTCCCTTTGAGCCTGGGTGGCGGTCCATAGGAAGATCACACAGGTACCCCGGGATTTCCAAAAAATAAAACAGACAACACTGGGTTCCCCAGGTGCCTCAATCCACCCAGATGTGTATTAAAGTTGCCACCTTAAAGTAAACCATTAATTAACAATCTCACATCTGTCACGGATTCACTCAAACCCAAACCACGTCTACGAGCATAGCATAGCAATAATAGCAACACATAGAAGTAACTCCCAAGGGTTTGATAGTAACAGGGCAATAGGTTCTACCTCAACAACTATTTCCCAACCCACAAGTTAATGACATCCTAATCATGCAATGTTTGAGGATTGGAACTAATGCATAAAAACTGGGTATGAAAAGAGTATGATCAAAGTGTGAACTTGACTGTACTGTTGATGAAGATGATTCACACTCAGAACTCTTGATAGGTCTACTCGTCACACTCCGGTCAATCTATCGTAAGCAATCAATAGTAACCACACATAAGCAATCACTCAAAAGATCAGAAAGAACGAAGAAGACGATTCGGAAAACATCAAAACCAAGCAAATAACTCTTGCAACATAAAACAAACTTCTACAGTACCAAAATTATATGAATTTGGCCTTATCAGAAAGTTTAGGTCAAGAGCTTCGATTTGCAAAAAGAATCAACTCAAACGGAGTTAGGAAACTCAAGTTACGATCAAACGAAGTTCAAATTCAAATCTGGTCTAATTCAAATTTTAAACTTTCAATAACATGTTTGAGTTGGATTACTGGATAGAGGAGATCGTAACGAAGAAGTGGGCGTTGGTTTCGTTGGATTTGGACTAACGAGCAAAAAGTTATGAGGGTTTGAAGACCAGGGGCTGATCTGTAAATAATGCATCTACAAAGAAGTCCCTGACTAAAACTAACAGAAAAAAATCTAAATAACGAACGTTCGTTAACAAGATTACTAATCTAAAGCGTTCACTAAAACTTCCTAAACAGAAGCGTTCGCTAAATAATCTAACCTAAAAAAATAAACCGGCTAAAAGGTAAACCAAGAAAACCGAAAAAGAATAAACCGGACAGGCGGTTTATTTACGATTCGATGATTCGCTGCTTTAGCGGCAAAAGCTGGCGGTGAAGTTGAACTCGGCGGCAATGGCGGCTCAGGCGTGGTCGCGGCGGTGCTCAGTGGCCGGGCAACGACGAGGGGCGAGGGCGGCGAGGTGGCGGTGGCGCTGGGTGGAGTGCGGCTAGGCGGTGGCGCAGAACAGCAAGTGGCAGCGGATCTAGCGATGGGCGTCGGCGTGAGGAGAGAGAGAGAGGCGGGGGTGGTGACCTTTTAAAGGCGGGGAGGCGGTGGCGTGGGAAAGGCGGCGGTGGCGGGCGGGCGCGGACTGGAGGAGTCCTGTCGGGATGACAGGCGAGGCGGCACGGAGCTGGGCCTTGGCCTGGCTTCGGCTGGGCCGGCCCAGTGGGCGGAGAGAAAGTTTTTTTTAAACATTTTGCAGACAGCAAAAAATAAAATAAACTATACAAAATAAAAACATACTATGGGCATATAATATACCAAAATTTGCAGAAAAAGATTTTCTACAACATGGACATTTTTATAATGCCAAATAAAATCCACACAAATTCAGATAATTCAAAGAGTGCTACTGGTCTAATAAAATCCAATAAAAATCATTTTAAAAATACCAAAATTAATTCAAATTTATTTCTCTCCAATTTTACGATGTAGGAATGATGTTACCCTATTTTCCTTATATTTTATTTTGGAGAAAATAATCTGAATAAAACTCAAATAACTCCAAATTGAAAATAAATTCAAAAGAACTTTGAATTTAATTCTTTGAAACTCCCAACTCATATTTCATATGTTTTGAAGAAGTCATTTTATCTTCGCTCGTGAAAATCATTGAGTTGCATAAAGTTCCTGGGTTGGAAATATTTTCCAAATGAAATTCAAATATTTCAACACCCATGACACACATTTAAATGAAGAACAATTATTTTTTGAAATTCGATGGTCCAAGTGGCTGGTTATTATCATATAGCAGCACCACCTGAAAGCATGATATAGCAGCAGCAGCAGCTCATATCAACTCATCATACAGTAGCAGAAGTCTGCAATTTATCATATACCAGCAGCAGCTCATAGCAATTCATCATATAGCAGCAGCAGGAGCAGCTCATAGCAATTCATCATATAGCAGCAGCAGGAGCAGCTTGTAGCAACTCATCATATAGCAGCAGCAGCAGCTCATATCAATTCATCATATAGCAGCAGTAGCAGCTCATAGCAACTCATCATACAGCAACAACAACTCATAGCAATTCATCATATAGCAGCAGCAGGAGCAGCTCATAGCAATGCATCATATAGCAGCAGCAGAAGCATCTCATAGCAATTCATTGTATAGTGGATCAGAATGAAAATTTGGCAAAAAAATCAGAGGAGATCCTCACCTTGTTGGATGAGCTCATCCTTCAACAGCACCTCAAGGCCATGGCCTAGGAGGAGGGGAGGGGGAATAAGGTGCATTCTGCCGCAGTGTGGCATCAGCCGTAGTTGTGCAGCGCCCGCCGGAGTAGTGCATTGGACGAACCACAGTGGAGCAGCTGCTGGAGACCATGAGAATGAGGGGCGGCCCCAGAGGGAGGAGCAGCCAGGGAGATTTTCCCCTACCCGCCGGCCATGTAGCCCAGCTGGACATAGCATCGTCGAGGACCAGGCCAGATGGGACCAGTGGCGACAACTCGCTGGAGGAACCCTAGTGCTGGAGGCAGGGGATCGGGGTAGAGGGAAAGGGGAGAGGAGATGCAAGTGGGTAGGGCAATGAATTCTTGCGTATTTGTTTTTACTTGAGGGTCAGGTGTGACACGGGTGTCAGCAGTTGCATTTTGAGTGTAATATAGGCAGACAACAGAGTCATTTCACTATTCCCCTGCCCTTCAATTTTTAGTGAGTTCTACCCGAAACACCCCCGTCCAAAGCGAAATTAGTTAAGCCCAAGCCCATAACTCAAAAATGACTTCTTTACATCTTTTATGGCTTATTTTGACAACATGCCCTGAAAAGGCGGAATCGAATCGGCCCTTAACCTGCAATTCAATTGTCGTGCAATGATGAATCCTCCTGCACCGCTATCGTACATTTAGGCATCATCATACATGGCATAACCTAATACATGTGCATTCCATTGTAGAATCTGGAATATGCAATGTTTATATTAGTTCGTACATTGCACATGATGTTTAAATGCCCCTTAAATCTGGTCAGTCAAGTGATGGTCTTTAAGCCTCCTTCTTTGCTTCTTTTCTTGATATGTAAGATTTGCTCACACATCTGTTCAATTGTTTGTTTGCATCAGCCAGCCATACTAGGACTGTTTGCTTTGATTACTTGTTGTTCTTGATCTAACACTCTAATAGAGCTTGTCAACGATTTATACACTAAAGGCTGCTGTAGTGGGTCTTGTCTAACTCATAGGTGACATAAAGGTTTGGCTGTACACTACAGTAGGCTCTCCAAGAGTACCTGGAGATCCAGTTCGAAGGTATGCCTAGTAATTACATAGTGCAGACATAGTAAATGCTCATTCATTGTGTGCAAGTGCAAGAGATGCGACATGTTTCATTATGTGGTGTTGTTTTGTTATAATCTCATCCTTTTGTGTTCACAGACTGGAAAGTATGCATATTTATCTTCCAAGGAGATGAGTAACTAGTTTGTGTCATCTTGCAGAGGGGGTGCAATGAAGATAAGATTGAGGATTTCCAAGTACAAGATGTTAGGAAGGAGCCTTGCAAGAGAAGTAGGAGCTGCGCTGAGCCTCTTCAACCTGCTAAGGGAAGTCACTGTATGCAACTCAACAGTTCAATTCCTTGTTTGTTTCAGGCATAGTTAATTTTCTCTTTTCAATTGCTTTATTTGTCCTCAGTTAATGAGATGCCCAAATAATCATGCCTGATGTTCGGTACTTGTATCACTATTAGTTGACATAATTAAAGGCCTTACCATTTAATTACTCTGCTGAAGTGTGCATGAAGCTTTGAAGTCTATTAACCAACTATTATTGCATGAGGCTCACAATCTAGTTTATACTACGCTAATGATTGCATAGTCTTGCTTGCTGTAGTATGTTTGTATGAAACCCTCTGCTGTTCATTATGCTCCCTAAGACATTAATTGAGGTACAGAATGGCCAACTGCTTGCTTACTTATACGCAACGTGCTGTCTAAATTTTAACTTGTCTGTGTTTTCGATCGGGCCCCAACATCATGCTCTTCTGATGAGCTAAGAGGGATTTCTGTATGCAGGCTGCACAGACTATCTTTTTTATAACTTTTAAAATATCACCTGCTTATGCTTCATGATGTGTAACATTTTTTGTGTGAAAGTGACGTGTAACATTATTGTTAGTCCTGTTTTGCCATGTAGTACAAAATAGTGTCTTGTTCGCTTCACTGTTGTAACTATATATTTGCCCTAGTCATGTGTACTTACAGAAACATTTCAGGATGAAGTGACATCAACACAAAAATCTGCGCGTAGTGCGGCATGGCCATTACCGAATGATTATGGATTGGAATTGGAATGTGCTGATGTTCTCGAGCATCAACTAGAGGTGGCAAGACAACGTGTACATGATTGTCAACGTATAATCAACAAGTTGAGATTGGACATGCAGGTATTAGATGCAGGAGTTAAAAAATGAAACAAGACACTGAGGTAACCATGAAGGAATTGGAGATTTTTCAGACTGAAATTTGTGCTATCTGAATTCGGCCAATCCTATTTTCTGAAGAGATTATAGTTCAAATGGAGTTAAGTTGATGCGCGTCCATGATGTATGAGTTGTATTTGCCCAGTGTATGTAATTTGCTGTTTGTGTATGCTTTATTATCACCTGTGCTGAACCATAATGCCCAGTGGGTCTAATCGGCTGTAATTTCTTTATTGTATAGTGTAGGATTATTCTACCTTTCTATGCCTTGATCTCTTTGTTGTATAGTGTATGCTTTTTAGAGGTGATAGTATTGAGTAGGATAATTGTTTGAATATGCTATATCGTTCAAACAGGGGCCAACTCGCCCGACCATGGCCCTTCACGGGTCATCGGATCCATGGGCCTTCTACATCTTGTAGGATCCATGGGCCTTCTACGTCTCGTAGGATCCATGGGCCTTCTACATCTCCTAGGATCCATGGGCCTTCTACGTCTTGTAGGATCCATGGGCCTTCTACGTCTCGTGGGATCCATGGGCCTTCTACATCACGTAGGATCCATGGGCCGCCAACTCATTTATGGGTCTTGTACGGGCCTTTAATTGGTCGTAGACGGGCCTATAATGGAAATTGTACGTTTTATTGGCTGACCATAACGGGCCGTTAATAGGACGTATTTGGTGATGCTATGAAAATGGCCCAACAGACTAACGGACCACAAACGGGCCGACTGTAATGACGGAATTTGGCCCACAAGCAGAAAATGACAGTAACGGGTCGTAAGTAACCGAATCCTGCAAATGAGCCCAAGAATAAATGGGCCCTCAGAAGGCCAAAAGTTAACTTGGCTGGAAACGGCCCAACGGAATAACGGCCCGTTAATGGGTATAAAGTGTTGCACTGTTCATTACGGGAAAGTTTCACCGCGGGCCATTAATGGGTGTAAAGTAATACACTATTCATTACGGGCCAGTTTCAGCACGGGCCGCTAATGGGCCAAGATTTACAAAGGGCCTCGTATGGACCGAAAGACGTCATGGGCCATACATGGGCCAGAAGTGAAAACAGGCTGGAATCATATTGGATGGCCCGGATGACGCTACTGGGCCTAATTCGCACAGGGCGTAACGGGCCTTGGGTTAGCGGGCTGTAAATGGGCTATATGCTAACAGGCCGTTAACAGGCTTTCCATGGGCCGGCCCGCCAGCTTTTAACCAAGTCAAACGGACCGGCCTTTTCATAGGAATGGGCCACTGTTGGGTCGTGCCACGTGTTGACGTATCATAGGCGCCTTCTGTCCAGTGAGTGGATGACATCTGTCCCAATGATGAGCCGACACGTGTTTCCTCCAGCCAATGATGATTTTACACGTGGAAAATCCCCGTTGGTCAGGGCTATTAATGGGTTATCGGATCCAAAACCCGACCCGATAGCTTAACGGCGTTCTGTTACGGTGGATGCCACGTGTCAGTCACCCTTGACGAAAGCACTTCTGTGATGCGCGATTTATCGTCATGGAAGTGGACACTTCCGTGATGATAATTTTGGTAATGTCATGGAACACTTCTACGATAGCACAGGTATGACTATCTTGATTCTGTCATAAAATCGTCAAGGATGTACATGCATGACAAAAAACGGGACCTACTGTGACAAACACGTATCATCACGGAAGTGTATTTTTTTGTAGGGTATGTTGATTTTTTTCAACTACATGCATGAACATGTGCCAAGTAAAGCCACTCGAATCATACAAAGGAGGATACCATTCTATCATACTACATCACAACCATTTTAAAAGCATGTTGGCACGCAAGGTAACCCATTATAAACTCCAAGCTAATTAAGCATGGCATGAGTAACTATTATCTCTAATTGTCATTGCAAACATGTTTCATTCATAATGGGTTGAATCAAGAACGATGAACTAATCATATTTACAAAAAAAATAGGTTGAGTTCATACCAGCTTTTCCTCATCTCAATCATTTCATCAAATATCATCATTATTACCTTTCACTTGCACGACCGAATGGTGTGGATAATAATCATAGTGCACGTGCATTGGACTAAGCTGGAATCTGCAAACATTTATTCAAAGGAGAAGACAAGATAATATGGACAGCACGCTGCCGGTCAAAGATTAGTCGGTACAGGAGGGACTGTTCGTTCCTCATAAGAAACTAGTAGTGTACCAAAGCATTATAATCAAGGAAAGAAGGTGGTAGCTCAATGTCATTCCCGCTTTATAGGCACCCCGAGATAATTAGCTAAGCGGGTGGCATAAATCCCACCAAAGAAATCTCCATCTTTAGCATTAAGGTGTAACCTCCTTGCAATAATAGCCCCCAAGTTATATCGTTTATCACCCGTTATCACACACTTGAGGACACTAAGATCTGATGCACAAAGGTGGTTATGATCATGTTTACTATTAATGCTTCTTCATATAAAGAGAGCAAAATAATGTATGGCAGGAAAATGAATACTCCCTTGTCGGAGTTATTGGCCATGGGTAGCCTCATCTGCCCCACATGGACTTTCAAGACATCGGGACTGACTGCGCCCCTCAAGAACTCCACCTGGCTCACGCCATGATGTTTCAAATTCACCAGACGGCTTGGCTGGTCGTGGCCGGCTCCTGGGTGTCGGTGCTCCAGAAGATGGACAGAGCAAGATCCAACGGGGTACTCGGAATAAGAAGCTGCCGAGACTCCTTCCTTTCTTCAGCCACGGAGCCTCACCAGCTTATTGGCCATGGGTAGCCTCATCTGGCCCCATGGCCTTTCAAGACATCGGGACTAACTGCGCCCCTCAAGCATCCAAGATTAATCGCCGCCTTCTTATGGCCGGCTGATCCAAGCGGCCAACTGCCAGAAGGCAGCGGACCCCAGAAGACAGCCACGACTTGGGCCGCCCCCTGGCAGGCGGCCTCCAGAGAGGCCGGCTCCTAGGAGGCGGCCCCGGGCATCCTCGAAGTCAGCATCCACATGAATACAATGAGACAGGGCGTGGTTACAGCATGCCCTGCCACCCCCGAATCCAGGGCCAAGAGTGGCTACAGTGCAACGTACCCGACGAAGATCTCCGTCTAGCGCGGCACTGTTGCCACTCCGCCCATGACATCACCCATGGCAGAGAAGGCCATGCCTCCATTACGGGCTGTCGGTACGGCCCACGGGCGGTGCGCCATACTTGTCAGTGAGAAACCAGAAGGCGGCGAACTCGGACCAGTCGGCGTGAGGGGAGTCCGACTCCTACCAGGCGGCCCTCCCCTCCCTCAAAGTCCATGCGCCATTAATCAGAAGAGATGGGGGATGGCTACGGTGATCGCCCGCCAGGCGGCGGTACTGTAGCCACGCCTCCCGCAACAAAACACGCATCATTACCAGCATCGCTACAGTTCTCAGCAGCCGGCCACACCTGCAAGCGGCGGACGCGGCCTGTCGGCCAAGTATCAGACAGTCGGTGGGACAAACCAGGCGGCGGGCCCCACCAGCTAGTGAAGAAGCCGGCGACCAGAGACACTGACAGCCGGGTCCCACACCCAGTCGGATTACCTTTGTACCCCTGGGGGTAGGCCTGTATAACCCCCCAGGGCACCCATGCAAAGGGTTCCGACCTTAGTTCATTCACACACACCTATAGAGATAGGAAGTTAGGGCTAGCCTTGTTCTTCTTCCTCCTCTAGAGAAACAGCTTTAGGAGCAATCTTGTAGCCACTCTTGTTGCTTTAGTGATCATGCGGAGACCCCGCAGAGGAGGACTAGGGGCGTTATCTCCTAGGAGAGCCCCAAACCTGGGTAAGATTCGCTGGCGTGCATGTCTTCGTCTCATCCCATTTCCTGGCACCGGCGACGCCTTATTACCCCCTCCATGATAAGACATCCTTTGGCATATGTCACACAACACCCCCAACATTTGGTGCCCACCGTGGGGCTAGGTGCACCGTCGTCTAGAGATCTGTCGTGGACGGGAACCCTCTTCCTCCTCATCGAGAGTAGCCAGCCTGGCACGCCCGACGGCGCTTGCGCCGACGCGCTGCAAAGGCGCTGAGCTCGCCTGTGCGGTGAGCTGCCTCGCTGACCTCATAGGCGAGATCCGCCTCCCCGACGACCCCGCGCCCGACGCGGGAGCAGCCAGCTCTGAGATCTGCCTGGTCGACCTCCTTGGCAAGCTCGACATCGCCAACGAGCCGGCCTACGACTTGGACTCGATCGGCTCCACCGACCCGATGCTTGTCGACTCCGACACGGCATCGCTCGACGCCTTCCCGACCAACGTGGTGGTCATGGACGATCCTCTCCCTCGCGTCGACAGCAGCGGCATCACAGTCAAGGAAGTGCTCGTCATCAGCCATGACGTAGCCTCTGGTGGGGATGCCCAATACCCCCTCCAGGCGGCGCTGTGACATCTCTCAGCGGCCATCCCAGAAGATGCCACCGCTGAGACGCTGGAAGCCCGCCGCGTCTCGCTCGTCGAAAGCGCCAAGAAACTGGCCACCATGAGACGCCTCTCAGAAGCCTACCAACGCAAGATCGACCGCGGTGTTAGCGGCACGCCGGCTGCCGGTGGGCCCAGCCGTATTGGCATGGTCTTGTAGCGCGGCGCTGCCATCGCCAGCATGTTCAGGGCAGACCGCCCTATCTATGCCATGCCCATGGAGAACATACGAGCAGCCCAGGCGGCAGCGGACAAGCTGGACCACCTCGAGGGCGACGAGCGCCGCTACATGACGGAGCAGGTCCAGCAGGTCATCGATGCGGCCGCAACGCAACAAGAAGCCGACTGCTGCACCGAAGATCCTGGCCAACAGGTTGACAACCCACCCCCTTGCCGAGAGCAAGGCGCGACCTCCCGGACGCCGACTGGTGGCATCCGCGACAAACAAGACAAAGAGTCGGCTGCTAGCCGCAGCCGGACACGCATCACCATCGAGCGCGACCAAGACGGCCGCCCACGAGCGGTAGAACAACAGGACGACTACCCGCTTCCTCCTCCCCCTCGCAGGGAGAGGCGCGCCTCGCCGCCGCCTGTTGAGCGACCGACGCTCGGCGACCGGCTGGGCCACCGAGAAGGAGTCGGAGAGAATGATGCCCGCCACGGAATCGATTGTCTCAATCGATCCTTGGCTTTAGAAGACGAAGACGCGTTGGGCCTGCCTTGCTTCGGCCCCCGCATTCGTGATGAGCCTTTTCCCAAAGGGTTCACACTTCCCTAATATATGCCCAAGTACAACGGATCTGTGAAGCCGGAGGACTGGCTGGTCAACAACTCCACGGCCGTCAGCATAGCAAACGGCAACAAGCATGTTGCTGTAAAGTACGTTCCGCTCATGCTCCAGGGCATGGCCCGGACATGGTTGAACAGCCTGAAGCCCCTCAGCACCAACAGCTGGGTAGATTTCACTGAGGTCTTCATCCGCAACTTCACCAGCACCTACAAGTGGCCTCCCAAGCCTCGTCAGCTCTCGTTGTGCTTCCAAGGCCCCAACGAGTCCACCTGCGACTACCTGACGCGATGGGCTGAACTGCGCAACTCCTGCGAAGGGGTGCATGAGGTCGAAGCTATCGAGTACTTCACTGTCGGGTGCCGTGAGGGCACCTTACTCAAGCATCGACTCCTCTGCGACGAGCCGGCCACACTCGACGAACTCTGATCATAGCAGACAAGTAGGCCACTTCCGACTCTTCCATGAAGTCGGAGCTCCGGGTGGACGCTTCTGGGAAGGTGCTCCCTCCGGCTCCTCGAACGCCTGCTGGAGACAAAAGTCGGCGCCAACAGCCGACAACAACAAGCGCAAAGGCCCGCAGCCGGCTTCCACCAGCCAGCAGGTGGCGACAGTTGAAGATCAGCAACCTGAAGGGCAGCCAGCCCGCAAGTGTCAGAAAGGCGGTAACCCGGCCTGGTTGCCCGCTTTCTCCTTTGAGTAGACCCTCGATGCTCCCTGCAAGTTCCAAAGTGGTGCTAAGCCATCCAACCATACAACTCGAAGTGCCACTGGCTTGTCCGGATCGCAAAAGGAGAAGGACTGCCTCCTCCGCCTGCTGGCCCACCCGCC
This sequence comes from Aegilops longissima, assembly GCA_021605205.1. NCBI lineage: Eukaryota > Viridiplantae > Streptophyta > Magnoliopsida > Poales > Poaceae > Aegilops > Aegilops longissima. The sequence continues at coordinate 375,417,651 of CM038681.1, forward strand.
CCGCCTCCTCAGCAGCCGGCCGCCCGTCCGGCAGTCGACGCGATCCAACATGATTATCCTGAAGAGAAGGTGCTTACTTAGTCTTCACTAGTGTGGCCAGCGACAGACACAGCCGAAGTCAGTAGCACCGTGAAGTGAACGCAGTTGCCTCAACTGCTCCAGAGTTCATGCATTGGTCTGAGAAGCCTATCAGCTGGAGCCGTGCTGACCACCCAGAAGTGATGCCTTCTCCAGGTTCCTATGCCCTGGTATTGGATGCTACCCTTGCAACAGAGAGGCGAGCTGCTCGTTTCTCCCGGATTCTGATAGATGGCGGTAGCAGCATCAACATCCTCTACCGTGACACCATGGAGAAGTTGAAGATCAAAGAGAAGCAGCTCCTGCCCAGTTAGACTATGTTTCATGGCATTGTGCCCGGCTTGTCCTGCTCACCAATCGGCAAAATCAAGATAGATGTTCTCTTCGGAGACAAGGATCATTTCTACCGAGAAGAGATTTGGTTTGAGGTGGTTGACCTAGAGAGTCCTTACCATGTGCTCCTAGGCTGGCCTGCTCTAGCCAAGTTCATGGCAGTGCCTCATTATGCCTACCTCAAGATGAAGATGCCAGTAACCAAGGGCATTATCACGTTCAATGGGGACTATGAGAAGTCGTCCGCCTGTGCTCCAGCCAGCAGCCGGTTGGCCAAGTCCCTCATGATTGCGGCTGAGAAGAAGCTCCTGGATCGGGTGGTGGTCATGGCCGACAAGCAGCCGAACCTATCACCAGAGCCCAAAGAGTGAGAGACTGAGGGCTCCTTCAAGCCGGCCAAAGAAACAAAGAAGATCCCCTTGGAACCTGAGCACCGGAGAGGCACGCTATCATAGGTGCCAACCTTGATAGAAAATAGGAAAGCGAGCTCGTTGATTTCCTCCGTGAGAATCGGAACATCTTCACATGGTCTCCCAAAGACATGCCGGGTGTTCCGATGGATTTTGCCAAGCACAAGCTACATGTTAGAGCAGACGCCAAACCGGTCAGACAGCCCCTCCGCCGACTGTTGGAGGAGAAGAGACGAATTGTTGGAGAAGAGATCGCCTGCCTATTGGCAGCCAGCTTTATCATGGAAGTTTTCTTCCCAGAGTGGCTCGCCAACCCAGTCCTTGTACTGAAGAAGAATAACAAGTGGGCATGTGCATTGATTAGACCAGCCTCAACAAAGCCTGCCCAAAGGATCCGTTTGCCTTGCCACGGATTGATCAAGTGATAGACTCCACAGCCGGATGCGAGCTGTTGAGTTTCTTGGATGCCTATTCAGGTTACCACTAGATCAAGTTTAACCTGGCAGACCGCCTTCATCACACCATTCGGAGCCTTCTGTTACTTGACCATGACGTTCAGCTTGAGAAATGCCGACGCCACGTTCCAGCGTTGCATGCAGAAGTGTCTCCTCAAGCAACTCGGCAGGAATGCCCACGTCTATGTAGACAATATTGTGGTGAATACGGAGAAACACGGTACCCTTCTGGAAGATCTTAAGAAAACTTTTGAAAATCTATGCCGGTTTCAGATCAAACTCAACCTAGAGAAGTGCATGTTCAGAGTACCAGCCGGCCAGCTCCATGGCTTCCTGGTCTCAGAGCGCGGCATCGAGTGCAACCCTGTGAAGATCAAGGCCATCGAGAGGATGGAGCAGCCTACCCGACTGAGAGACGTCCAGAAGTTCACCGGCTATTTGGCATCCATCAGCCTCTTCATCAGTCGGTTGGATGAGAAGGCTCTTCCCCTGTACCAGCTCATGAAGAAGACCACTCATTTCGAGTGGAATGACAAGGCAGATGAAGCTTTTCTCCAGTTGAAGAAGATGTTGACCACGCCGCCTGTCCTGGCGGCTCCGACTGCTAAAGAATCCATGTACCTCTACATCACTGCCACCAGCCGGGTGGTCAGCATTGTCATAGTAGTGGAACGCCCAGAAGACGGCAAGGCACAGCCGGTCCAGAGGCCTGTCTACTATTTGAGTGTGGTGCTGTCGACCTCGAATCAGAACTACCCTCACTACCAGAAGATGTGCTACGGCGTGTACTTTGCCGCCAAGAAGCTGAAGCCATACTTTCAAGAGCATCCAATCACGGGTGTCTGCACTGCCCCACTTGCCAAGATCATTGGCAACAGAGATGCATCTGGCCGAGTGGCCAAATGGGCCATTGAGTTGGCTCCCTACACCATCTTCTACCAGCCACGCACCACCATCAAGTCATGTCGGTGTTCTGGGAATGGGGGTCCCCAGACTTGCCTGCCTACGGCCCGCAGTGTGGCTCCACTCACGGCCCAATATGGCCCGTCTTCACCAACAAACACCCAAGACCCTCGCGAGGGGCCAAGCCTCGCGAGGCAGACGACACAAGACCTCCTCGGGAGCGGCCTCACCAGGCTGGCTCGCGAGGGGCGGAGAGATCAAGGCAAGGTGAACCTCGCGAGGTTCCAATGACGTAAGCCATGATGATCAAGGCCAGGCGGGAGCCAGCGCACACAGTGTCCTCGTTTCCTCTTTGGTGCTAAGGAGGCAAGCGCAGGCGATGAGTACCGAGGCATCAGGAAAAGGATTCCATATCGGTGCAACGAGACCAAGACCAGCAGGACGACAAGAAGGAGGTCACCGTGGAGCCCAAGACGGCGTCACCACCAGAGCCTTTGGCAGGCGAAGACCACCTTTAGTCAAGATAGCTTGTACTAGCTGTCCCCCTTCAAATTGGCCGTTGTGGCATCCCTTCCCGCTCAATATTTGGGAAGAGGACCAGGGCCTCTATAAATAGGACTAGCCACCACAGTAGGAGGCAACGGGTCAGATCGAACTCAACTCATCTTGGACTGGATCCACTCCATCCTCACACCCACCAAGCACAAGAACACCTCTCCTCAGGAGGCTGTTCTTTCCCTTGTACTGTTCATCCTCAGCCCGAGAGGCAATCCACCACACCACACTCGAGTAGGGTATTACACCACAACAGTGGCCCGAACCATATAAATCTCGTGTCTATTGCATTGCGGGTTCGTCGAGCTAGGCTTTGAGATCGCGGCGAGGTTGAGTGTGTGATTAGGTAGGGGGAAATATTCACACGCACACCAGTGTTCGAACCTCAAGGGTTTTGCTGGAACCCGAAATCCGCCATTCGGCACGCCAGGTAGGGGTGCACCGAGGCTTTCCTTCCGTCGATCTGGGTCCTGTTGCATTGTCGCATCCATGGCGGACGCTCGCTAAGCTCGCGCTGAGTGTCGGGAAAGTTCAAGCCAGACATGCCTCCATGCTACGACGGCACCCCCGACCCCGTGGAGTTCCTGTAGCTCTACAAATTGAGCATCGAGGCGGCCAACCGCGATGAGAAAGTCATGGCGAACTGGTTCCCCATGGCTCTCAAGGATGGCGCCCGCTCATGCCTCCTGAACCTGCCTCCAGGCTCCATCTCCTCCTAGAACAAGATGCGCGACCGCTTCGTCGCCAACTTCCAGGGCACTCGTGACCCCCTCTAGCCGCGGGTGACCTGCGCCGTGTCAAGCAACAGCCAGGGGAGACCCTCCAGAAGTACATCTAGTGCTTCAACAACGTTCGCCTCAAGATCCCCAAGGTGACGGACGAGGCCATCATCTCTGTGTTTTCTGATGGCGTCCACGACGTCAAGATGAAGGAGGAGCTCGCCATCCACGAGGAGTTGTGCACGTCCTTGGAGTTGTTCAACCTGGCGACCAAGTGCGCAAGGGCTGAGGAAGGGCGTCTTTCCCTCCTCGAGCTCACAGCTACCGACCTGGAGGAGAAGAAAGCCAAGGCCAAGGACGTGACGCGCAAGGGAGTGGACGTACTCGTGGCAGAGCCGGACACGAAGCGCGGCCGGGACCAGCCTGATTCATCCAAGAGGAGCCGGCCGTTTTGCGCCTTCCACAATGTTCACAGCCACAACACCAACAACTGTCAAGAGCTCAGGGCCATTCGAGATGGACGCCTCGGTCGACGGCCCGAGCGCAACGATCGGAGCTATGGCCGAGGAGGAGTACGTGGCGGAGGATGCTGGGATGACCGTGGCCCTCGCCAGGAGTGGCATGACCGGCCTCGTGAGGACCGCTGGCAAAACCAGCCTCGTGAGGGCACCTGGAGGGATCAGCCTCGCGAGGACCGCCCCCAAGGCAACGCTGGTCTTCCTCCGCTGGCACCACCACCAAGAAGGAACGACGACCACCATCAGGACGAGGGGGCTGGGGGCTTCCAGGAGCCGCGGGCAATCGCCTGCATCCTGGGCGAAGCTCAAGCCCAGCGTCTCAGTGAATCTTCAAGCAGTTTGCTCACGAGGTGAACACAGCCCTCCCCAGGCTCGAGGCCACACGCCCGCTTAGGTGGTCCAAGTGCGCCACCACATTCAGTTCTGCAGATCAGCTCAAAAGCGCGGCCACCACTGGCGCCCTCCCAATGCTTTGCTCTCTTGTCATCAGCAACGTACAAGTCACCAAGACCCTCATAGACGACGGTGTAGGGCTTAACGTCCTGTCTGTCGAGACGTTCGACAGCCTGCAAGTGCCCTACGATCTGCTTCATCATACCAAGCCCTTCTCAGGAGTGATCGACGGTTCCACCATGCCGATAGGACTGGTCCGCCTCCCTGTCACATTCGGACAGCGCGACAACTACCGCACCGAGCTTATCGACTTCGACTTCGCCCACATCCACCTGCCATACAACACCATCCTCAGGTACCTGGCCCTGGCCAAGTTCATGGCAGTGATGCACCATGGCTACAACGTCCTCCAGATGCCAAGAAGCGGCGGGATCATCATAGTCCCCTGTGAAGAAAGAGATGCAGTATGCTCCCTCGAGTGCGCCTTCCAAGCAGCGTCAATCGAAGACCTCGACAGCAATGCAGTGCAGTACCCTCCTTAGGTCGTCCCCAAGAAGAAGAATCTACTCTGCTCAGGGCCTCAGAAGAGTGGCGCCGCAAGTGGAGCCACGTCAGGATCAGCGCCCGCGCCTCGGGCGCCTCCCTCCCTTGCATAGGAAGGCGCGCCCGGTGCCCTCCTGGGGCAAGGCTCGGGGGCTCTCTTTTGGAGGGCCTCAGACCTTGCCAACATCACGAGGGAGGCGCTCGGGCACCACGTGGAAGCATGCTTCGTAGCATGTTTCCCTCAGGAGGACACCAGGCGAGGAGCGCCAAACGCTCAGGAGTTCATTGCCAAGACCACTCAGGAACTGTAGAATGCAAGAGCCATGTGCGGAGACCGCCGCTTACCTGGCGCGGCTCCCCATCCAGGCGACGATGGTGGGTTGCGCGTCTGCATCGACATCACAGGGCTCAACAGGGCCGCATCTCAGGAGATTTTCTGTCCTTCGCGCGTGGGCCCCTGCAAGGGCCCGCCTCACAGCTACGTTCGCATGCCTTTTGGCCTGCCGAGCAGGCTTCCGCCTTCCAGCGCAACCTACGAAGCATCCTGGCGGCTTAGGAGGCCAGGCACCACGCCGTCCTGGCAGAGATGGAGACGGTCCTCAAAGAACCGGTTGGGCCCCCAGAGCCTACCGAGGCTCAGGGCCCTGGTGGCTCGTGAGGAGCAACCCCTTCATCATGCGTCTTCAGCTGCCTCAACACCCCTTTGACAACAGAATCAGGTGACATCTTCTAAGTTTATTTAGCTGGGAGCGCCCCCCGGGCTGCATCATTCCCAGGCCGCATGGGTCCGTCCCTGTGGCATGTATCCCTTTACATCTTTATCTTACTTTGCTGGGGGAGCCCCTCGGGCTGCATCATCCCCAAGCCGCTCGGGTCCAGCCCAGTGGCATGAATTGTTCTTGCATTTACCTGACCTAGTTTGCTTCTCATGCATAATCTATCTATGGCTATCACCCACTTGATTGTCACCAACCACGGGAGATGTTCACACTGTCACGACGCTAATGCTTGGGTCCGTCCCAACAACGTCGATAAACCTGAACGGTCGAGCTCTGGCCCGCGGCACGCCTCGCGCGCGTCACCTCACCAGGCCCTCGGTGCCTTCATTCTCTTACGGAGCGACCAGTGGCCGACCAGCAATCATAATGGCAATCTGTGCCCCTCCTTGCGCTGACTTGCAGGAACCTCCCGAGGACAACAGCGGGCGGTACCGCGGGCTCCTTCTTCTCCCGTGCAATTCGCTTGAGCGTAAAAAGGGGGGCTCCTGAGCATCGTGACTCAAGAGCTCCTACTGGCTCTCCAGCCCTCACCCCCTGGCCTTGACCACGACATCGCGACCTGGCATACCAGCGGCGGCTGAGCTAGCTCGAGGGCCAGGACCTGAGGATGTAGAGCACAAAGGAGAGCGTGGGGAGGAAGGGGAAGCACGCACAGGCCTAACCTAGCTGCGCCACGACTGCTGACGCACAAGTCTGGTGCAACGCAAGGAAACGGCTCCAGACTGCCAAGATAAGTTTTGCGTTCGGACCAACCAATCGCTACAACATGGGATCTTCACTCGCTGCAGCCCTGCTGCTGCAACGTTGCCTCCCTTTCTTACCTCTTGGTGGTCGCTTGCGCGCTAAAGGGGACCTCCTGAGCATCGCGTCTCAGGAGCTCTTACTGGACCTCGGGCCGCTCACCTCCTCGCCTTGACCACGGCATCACGACCTGGCATACCAGCGACGGCTGCAGCCTGCGTGGGGACCGGGACCTGTCAGCGTAGAGCACCAAGCCGTCGCGAGGATAGAAAGGGGAGACTGAGGCAAAGCAGGACACGCGCTTGCACAATTTCATAATAAGGATAATGTCACCAAAAGACATTACAAGTTCTTTACACGCCCCATGGGGTTCGTTTCGATTCCTCGCAGGGAACAAAAGAAAGGAAATTCAAGGAGCACTATCTGCACCTGCCAGTGCGGCCGACGCCATCATCAACAGTGGGCCACGGGAGGCTGGCGCCAACCCCATCCAGATCAACAACGGCGGCGGCCGGTTGCTGCGGCCTTGCTCGAGCCCGACGAGAGCTCGGGGGCACGTAGTTGTCGTTGCTCGTCTCCGGAGTCTTGTAGAGCTCGGGAGAATCGCTGGACTCCCAAAGCGGCACCACTGCTGCTCGATGAGTCACTGGCGAGGTGGGCGGCAGGCCCAGCTCCTGCCGCGGCACCGTTCAGGCGGCCCTATCTGAGGCAGCACTCCAAGCGACGGCCTTCCGCATCGAACACCATGAAGAACATGGTGGAGGCACCATCGTACCTGAAGTGGATCGCAAGGGCGCCTTCTGCGCGGCAAACCTGGCCAACCTCACCCCAGCCGCGGGTCATGAACATCTTGCCCTGGGAGAAGACTTCCACCTCCTGCCTCACGGGGCATCGCCGTCGGCGTGCTGCAGCCATAGCTCGAGGGGCCCCCTTGGCGGCATCTCGATGGAGAAGAATTGGGGGATGCGGATCCAGGAGCACGGAGGCATCGCCGCCCACAGCATGAGTTCATGCGAGAGTCCTGACATGGGCCACAGGCGGCAGGCGTGCGCCACCATTCTTGTGATGGCTGGTGATGTGGCGTGGCGGCGCTGCTCGCCGCCTCTTCCTCCTGAGACCTTAGCTTGGGCATATAATGGCAGCGGATACCGAGGAGGTGGCCACTCATACCTAGGCCTTGTCACCTCCTACCTCACGACTACGTCACGATAGCGGACCGGCCTCTTCTTCGATGGAAGCGGCCTGGGCTTGTTGTGGGGAGTTTTTCCCTTCTCCGCGGCCGAGAATCTTCGGATTGGCGCCATGGTGTCGTTACTGGCAATGAAGCAAGGGAGGAGAAGCGAGCAGAATGTGAAGAGATGGGTGATGGGGGCTCTGCCCTCCTTCCTCATTTATAGCAGGAGAAGGCCAACCAGCGCCCCCCCACGATCACAGGTAATGATGATATTTCTCTGCATGCACCAGGGACTCATCAATTCCGGTAGTTGTCGAGGCAGCGTGGGGAAGCAGAGCCGCCCACGTCCAATCAATCGCTATGCATCGACCAAGGCCGCAGGCTGTTGGGGCCCGCGGCGGTCCGCACTTGCCCTTTGGCTTCGCCTCGAAGCCAAGTCCGAGCACGCCTTGGGCCCGGGGGCTACTGTCGGTGTTCAATGAACGGGGGTCCCCAGACTTGCCTGCCTGCAGCCCAAGGCGTGGCTCCACTCGCGTCCCAGTACGGCCCGTCTTCACCAACAAACACCCAAGACCCTCGCGACGGTCCAAGCCTCTCGAGACGGACGACACAAGACCTCATCGGGAGCGGCCTCACAAGGCTGGCTCGCGAGGGGCGGAGAGGTCAAGGCAAGGCAAACCTCGCGAGACCAATGACGTAAGCCATGACGATCAAGGCCAAGCGGGCGCGAGCGTGCACAGTGTCCTCGTTTCCTCTTTGGTGCTAAGGAGGCAAGCGCATGCGATGAGTACCGATGCATCAGGCAAAGGTTTCCATATCGGTGCAATGACACCAAGACCAGCAGGACGGCAAGATGGAAGTCACCGTGGAGCCCAAGACGGCGTCACCACCAGAGCCTTTGGCAGGCGAAGACCACCTTTAATCAGGATAGCTTCTACTGGCTGTCCCCCTTCAAATTGGCCATTGTGGCATCCCTTCCCGCTCAATATTTTGGAAAAGGACAAGGGCCTCTATAAATAGGACTAGCCACCACAGTAGGAGACAACGAGTCAGATCAAACTCAACTCATCTTGGACAGGATCCACTCCATCCTCACACCTGCCAAGCACAAGAACACCTCTCCTCAGGAGGTTGTTCTTCCCCTTGTACTGTTCATCCTCAGCCCGAGAGGCAATCCACCACACCACACTGGAGTAGGGTATTACACCGCAACGCTAGCCTGAACCAGTATAAATCTCGTGTCTCTTGCGTTGCGGGTTCGTCGAGCTAGGTTTTGAGATCGTGGCGCGGTTGAGGGCATGTTTAGGTAAGGGGAAATCTTCGCGCGCACCCCAGTGTTCGAACCTCAAGGGTTTTGCCGGAACCCGAAATCCGACAACTCCCAAGAACTGGCCACTTCCTCGTTGACTGGGCCGAGACCCAGTACCTACCGCCAGCTCCGGACTCCACTCATTGGCGAATGCACTTTGATGGCTCAAATATGCGCACCGGCTTGGGAGCCGGCATTGTCCTCACGTCTCCCAAAGGCGACAAGCTCAGATACACATTGCAAATTCAATTTGCCGCCTCCAATAATGTGGCCGAGTACGAGGCGCTCAGACATGGACTCCGGCTGGCCAAAGAGCTCAGCAACCGCCGGATTCTGTGCTGCGGCGACTCGGACTTGGTGGTCCAGCAGTCGTCTGGCGACTGGGACGCCAAGGATGCAAACATGGCAAACTACCCCTTCTTCGTCCAGCAACTCAGCGGATACTTTGAAGGATGTGAGTTCCTCCATGTACCATGAAACGACAACGAGCAGGCAGACGCCTTGGCACGGATCGGTTCCACCTGTCAAGCTATACCAGCCGGCGTTTCCCTTCAGTGCCTCAGCAAGACGTCAATCAAGCCTTCTCCAGAATCTGAGTCCATCTTCATGCTGACTCCTCCCGAAGTAGTCGGATCTGACTCGGGGGCGCAACA